>JAODUK010025981.1:0-24156 GCA_027564635.1 Typhlichthys eigenmanni
TACATGTAAGTCGCTTTGGATAAAAGCGTCTGCCAAATGCCGTAAATGTAAATGTAAATGTAAATGTAAATGTAAATATACATTCTTAAAGCTGTGTATGCTGTATCCAACTCTTTCGATCTATAGACTTGTTTTTCTTCTGTACATCCCAGGATGCTGGAATAATTGGATACAGCTCGCCATGATCCTCTTAACAGGGATATTTGCCTTTTTGTGTTCCAGCTGCTGTGATGTCATCGGCGTGTGGCATTATGAAGAGGCTGACCCTAGCCTTCGGGGAGTCTAGGCTGTCCAGGCCTTTATAAATAGGATAGCAACTCTTTACAGTTTTCGTTTTGAGAATAAATGTGGTGTTAGTGTGGGACCAAGTCAATATTTTAGACAGTATATGAGTTTTTGTCAAGCTAGTGCAGATCATGTACATTGTATGTGCGGTATAGAAACATAAAGAGATGAGGAACGAACAATGTTACCTTCGAATGACGAACTTTTCTCCGAGCTCTCTCTGACCTGGTTGAGTCCAGCGGGATTTGCCTCAAAGCCCGTGGCTGGGGTATCTGCCGAAGGGCATTGTTGGACCCCTGGGCCCTGAGGTCTCAGATCGTCATTCCCTGAGTTCCTGCGGAGCTCTCCGGAACCTCTCTTTAGGCAGGAGTAAGACTCCCTCACTCTGCCAGAGTCTTTGTCCCCTTCCGTAGCGCCATCCCCTGAGGAACGGTAATCAGCAAGAGTCAGTGGAACAGGCCGTACCTTGTTCCCCTGGAGAGAAGAACTCAGTGAACAACAACAGGGGACAAATTGCTATCTACAACATACAGTACAAGCACACAGATCAGGAAAACAGATGTAGCCTTCTCCGACTGTATGGATATTAATGCCTTCACCTTTCGACAGATGTGGTGTGAAAGAAATCCTTCGCTTGGACTTGGTTCCCTCATCGTCTATCTCAGGTGGCTTCACAGGTGCGTGTGATAGAATAAGGAATAATAAATATTGTAAATAAATGTTAATAACTAATTATGACTTAATTACGAATTAATTAAGTCATAATTCAACAGTATTAATGAGCAATCTGGTGCTATGAGCAGTATTATTATTATTATTACATGAGGGAAAAGTGAGAGGAACATTTGAAGAGGTAAGAGAGACCTTATTCATCTTCGAGGGGAAATTCAGGTGTTAGAGTAACTAAAGTTGAATTAAACAAACAAACAAACAAAAAACAAGCAAACAAAGAAAACAAACACATTATAATACAGGAAATCGGGTCAACCTTGGCATTGTCATCTCGGAGGTTGAACGTGAGCTCCATGTTGGTGAAGAAGAAGTCAGCAAACTCCGGGTACATGTCCAGCACTTCCAGCAGCTCCTCTCTCTGGATGGTATGCAGGTCACAGTAGCTCAGCGCTCGGACATCAGCATTGGACTTCCCAGGTTTGGAATACAGATGAATCATTTCACCGAAGATGTCATTTTTTCCTAGTATACACACAAACACATACACACACACACACACACACAGGCACACACACAGACACACACACACACAGATGGTGAATCTCTTCATATTATTCACCGACATTTGTTTTATTATAATGTACAGGCAGTCATGCACAATGCATAAAGACTGTCTGCTGCCATATTTAATATCTATCCATAATTATCTATGCTTCCCCATCTATATCATGTACAGTACATCTTCATTTGACTTTATAGGAAATTATGTGTGGATTTCCCCTTCATGCTTGTGCCAGCTGTCTTGCTACTGTACCTCTAATAGATAAAGACATATTCTAAATACTGTATGTGCTGAGCAACTGTTCACATGTGTGTTTCCAACAACAACAAAAAAAACACTATAATTTCAGCATGCAAACCAACAGTTACAATTATACTGTATACTGTACTGTATAGGCCATTCTTAATGCTTGAGAATAAAGACACCCTTTTGTGGCCTAGGGAATCCGCTGTGCCACAGTATGAAGGTATACAGTATCTCAAAAGGGCATTCTGAACCAAGTCTTTGTTGGGCTACTAAATGCCAACACACTGAGCAGGATGTGAAGAGAGGTGATGTGCCAATCACCGGCCCGTGAGAAGGGACCTAAAGCCATCCTATTCGCCACTGTCACAGTGAATACCGCAATCCACTCTAAAAGAAGACACTGTTCCACTGAGGTGTGCACAACCTGTCCCCACACACAGCTCCCAGCACAAAGATTCCAGAAGGTAATTTGCCCAGACGGTGGCTCGTGTTATACAATATCATATCATATTAGACGAATAACAGAAGGGGTACAAATGGGATCATACTGTAATTGTATTAATGGAGAGTATTGGGCATCAAATGTAAAATGTTTTATTTTGTAGTCATTGACTACACTGCTGGTGTGTTTGTTATTAATGGATTGTGTGTTATGCTGCAGACCCCATTCTTTCAGGTGTAGCCTTAGAGAGCATTTGTTTCATAATAAAGGCCAGCTTAATCCAGGCCTGGCCTGTAACACCTGGCTGTGGTTCACCAGTGAGATGAAAATATGAAGTGTTAAATACCCATAACAATACCCAAACAAAATCACATGAATATTATTAATTTCAGACAGTTTCTTTACTTGGAAATGCCAATACAAGTCTATAATCATTGTTTTCTCATCTTTACCTGCTCTCACTAGTATCAAAACTGCAGCTAGGCAACTATCTGCGTTATGACAGATTACATCTTCAATGTGTTTGTGTAGTGGACATACAGCACTGTAATACTGGAAATGCCATTATGGGAAAAATAGGCAAAACATCACATTAGCGTATCTGTAATTTAAAGAATGTATTTAAATGTAACAAAGCACATTTAAATGGCAAATTACACCATTTCAATGGTACCTGTACTTGATTGGCAGTGTAGGGTGCTGTATTCCCAATGCATTCCCGGTTACTGAGTCAAATGTTAGTATATCACCAGTGGCAAGTGAAATATCATTGGAACAGTATACTGCAGGATCTCGTGTTTGAAAATAATAGGAAACCTAAAATAAAAGTTCAATAAAAATATATTTGATTGGTCTGATATCTGCAGACAGGAATGCCCCAGATATACAGTATGGTCCTATGTAAACAACAGAGCAACAAAAGGCAGTGTCAGGAGCATCGTGGACAGTGCTTTTCTCACGTTAGGCCTCATTTCTATGCTGTACTAACATGCCACTAAGAATACAAGATGCTGCACTGAAGCACTCATCACACATCCATCACTTTGTATACCTTTATTTAACAAGGAAAGACTTATTGAGATTAAGAATCTCATTTACAAAAGCGTCCTGGCCAAGACAGCAGGAGCCAACACAGTGGCAAACATAAAAACACAACATTTACAATGAGTTGAATACATTTAAGTTAACTTCACGACTGGACTACGAGCATCCCGTATAGCACAGCCACCAAAAAACTCCAATACATCCAAAGCTCAGCTGCCCGTCTAAAAGCTCTCAATAACCTTGCCCCCTCATACCTCTCTTCACTCATACACCATCATACTCCAACCCACAACCTCACGTCCACGGCTGCCAACCTCTTTTTCCCTCTTGCCTGCCCCAAATGCCTAACCAGGGGGCGCAGGGCCTTCTCCATCTGGAACTCTCTCCCCCATCACCTCAGATTTCCCACATCACTTGAAAACTGCACTCTGCACTCTGTTAAAAGCTGCTTTTTACCTTTAATCGATTTAACCTTAACATGTTTTATTTTTGTTTTCTGTTTAGTTTTATTACCCTCTTGATTAAATGTTTATTAGTTAGCTCTAGTAGTTATTGTGGTTATTATGCTGATCTTGGTATTGCCCTTTTTTCACCATGTAGTGTTTTTGAGTACTTATTAAGCGCTATATAAAATTAAAAGTGTTATTATTATTATTACTAACCAAGAATGGCAACCACAATGTCATCCTTCAGGATTTCAATGGATCCACGGGATACAAAGTAGAGCGCAGTGATGACATCTCCACTGTGGACCAGGGTGTCCCCTGGAGGGGCGTGTGTGGTCTGGAAGCGCATGGCCAAAGCCCTCAGGCAACCCTTGGTGGCCCCCTGGAAGGCCTTACAGTCCTGCAGGAGGTTTTTGTTGAGGTGGAGGCAGATATCTGCCTGCAGGCACTCAGGAAAGCCTTTTAGCACCTGTGATGCAGAGATGGTCCATGGGTAAGTCGCACACAGAGCTCTGTTAATGTCCAAGAATGGCTTACTGTTCATCTCAGTTGAGTTACAGAACCCACACATTTTTTTATAGGTCAGTGGATCTCAGCATGATGACGGTTTATCTTTTAAAACACAAAAAGGCACATGGCTGTAGGGGTACAGGGTTAGAGAAGATGAGCCTTTGAGCGTTGAGGGGTTCAGAGAAATTGGGGAGTGGTGTCAATGTAGGCAAAACACAGACTTGTGTTTCAGATGTCAGCTTTCTTCACAAAAAAAAAAAAAACTCACCCCAATGTTGAACCATCCATTTTCTTACAAATAATACAATCTAAAAATATGGTTTTATGTCATATAGTCAGGCACATAGATGGCATGCTAAATATTCATCCCTTATGCCCCCTGGGCTGAGAGCCCCCTGGCAGTTAATCCAGCATGCCTTTCTCTAAATGTCTGTCTGTCTGTCATCCTTCCTGTCATCCTGGCTGTCATGCAAATATCTACAGAATTAAGGCAAAATGGCTGCTATGCATTTTTTTTTAAAGGCTATAGTATTTTTGTTCACAGGCATTTTGAGCTAAGTGACAAATGTAGCTGTTGGCTACTCCACATATAGCATTGCATGACAGTCTACTCCCAGAACATCTGTGCAATAAAAAATAAAAAACACTTTTTTTATTTTAGGGAGAAACATATGCGCAATAGTAAAACATTTAGATAGAAACATAAGAAATGCTGCATCCTTAGCCTGTTTAGATTTTAATGAATGCATGCACCATGCAGAAAAATACAGTGCCACTTATAAATACTGCAAATTGACACACTAGGCTATGAAAGTGACAACACATTCCGATATATATACCTCCTGCGCTTACCAATGATGAGATGTTAATCCAGACGAGAAGCAGACAAGACAAAGAAACCCTATTTAGTGTTTTGCATTTATCAAAACTGCTCTGAAGTCATGTTATGTGAATAATAGTAGTAATAAAATAAAATGTGTGGTTACTTACCGTGTTCATGTCAATGCCATTGGTGTAGGTCCACGAATGCTGGAAGTATTCCTCCAGCCTCTGCCTCAGTGGATTGGGTATCTGGTGGAAGCGGATGAACTCTTTGACCCGTAACATTTGTGCATGGTAGCGAGCTGTACCGGAGTACAACCTCTGGATGATGGCAGAGACATTGCCAAAGATGCTGGCATACATGAGAGCTGGAAATGATAGACATGAATGTGAGAAACAGGTAGGAATAAGCAGAAGGCTCTGCACATGTCTTTCTATTGTTTGACTGTATAATTTAATCAACTGAATGGTTTAATTTGCATATTTACACTATAATGTGCATTGCACTGTATACACGTAAATACAGTGGGGAATTTAAAAAAGTTAACTCATCAGGAATGTTTCAGAAATTCAGCTTGTCACCACAGCCTTTCCCAAAATAATCCTCATGCAATTTTACAAATATAAAATGGGTTTTGAAAAGGTCACCCTGAGCACAGAGCACGCTAAACCCAAAAAGCCATATTAAAATATAAAAACTGCCAACATTGTGGTAATAAGGCTCCCCCCCCCCCCCCCCAGCAGTCACATGGCATATACCAGAAGAGAACATACTCACAGCCAATTAACATGACACAGATGGAAAAGATCTTCTCGGAGTTGGTGTTTGGGGAGACATTTCCAAAGCCCACACTGGTCAGGCTACTGAAGGTGAAGTAAAGTGCTGTGACATACTTGTCCTTGATGGAGGGTCCAGAATTTGGATCGCTGTAGTTGTATGTCTTCCCTATGGACACGCCCAGATTGTCTAGCCAGCCAATCTTGTGCTCCAAGTAGGGCTTCTCCACATTACCAATGGCATACCATATACAGGCAAGCCAGTGGGCAATGAGGGCAAAGATGCACATGAGTAGCATTAGGACTGCAGCTCCGTATTCTGAGTAACGGTCCAACTTCCTGGCTACACGCACCAATCGCAGAAGTCTAGCTGTCTTCAACAGGCCAATCAGAGTGGTGGTCTAGACAAAATGTACAGTAAGGTATCTTATTAGCGGCAGCACATGCGCGAAAGCACGACTCATTTATTTGGGTTGAAAAACAGAGAATAAATTGTATGATTAGTGATGGTGCGCTTCTGTCGTAATTGAGAGGCTAATGGAGGATATTTATTTAGTTACAAATCAGTTAAAGATATGCAGTTTTTGATAGTTGTCAAAAAAATGCTTACATTTGTAATAAAAGTTCACATTTCACAAGTGAATGGATTTCCTCAAAAGTCAAGTATGTTTAGAGTGAGACCCTATAACTGCAAATGCCCAAGGATATTTAGTCAAGGCCAAATCAACGCTGAGCTGAGCTGAGGCATGAGTGGCCTATAGATAAATCCTCATTTACTGAGGACTGAACAGGTAATACACACACGGAATGAGTCCCAGGGAGTTTGATGCTTGTCATGTTTCATCAAGAACAGCTTCAGCAACTCTTTACTGTCCCCCATGGTGAGATCATTTGTTTACCCAGCTATTAAAGAATATTTCTACAAAGGAATGAAATATATGGACAAGGGAATATGATCCTTAACAGTGATTGAAGCAGTTTATTTTACTAGTGTTAGTCTTCCCTTAACTTTATCTAAAACATATAATCTGAGAAGTATCATGGATGTCATGCTTTAACTACAGAACTACAGATTTGATATTAAAGACAGAAGGAACTTAAAATGTTAAAATGTAAAATAATTTAAAAGAAAACCTTTTCTTCAGTTAAATCATGCACCCATTAAACAACGTATACGTTTACATTTTGTAATTAAAAATGCAATCATGTTAACATTTCCTTTCCTTGACATTTTTACTTCCCCCCATACTGAGTAAAGATAAAGAGAAGGACCTTAAAATGCTGTTTACATACAATTAGGATGCAAAATACACTATGACGTTTGAGATGTATAAATGGATGAATCTGTACTTTTCTTTTAGTGCATGTCCACATATAGGTTAAGCCTATGTACCGAATTACCTGTGATAAATGGAATCAATCATTTACTAAATGATTGTATGCTAATACTAAATGATAACTGAGAACGTCTAGTTATGAGTAGAATATAAATATAAATCATTTTGCTCCTCTATCTTAATCTTCCTTTCATTATAGCTCTTCAGGGGCACAACCCTTAAGGGGGAACATGTCTGAACAAAATCACAAAATTCTTGCCCACATACATATTGTGCAATATCTTGGAATTAATTCCAAAATCATTATTTTCAACAGAACACCACATGGTGTTTTTTCTTTTTTCCATGGGTGCATTTCACAGCATGTTCAATTTGTCTGAACTTCTATGTTGTGAAAGAAACAAGAGTTTGATTCAAATAAAGCCTGCACTAATCAAAAGGTTCCCATAAGCTCCTGTTGTGTAAGGTCTTGCGTTTAAGCATGTAAATCAAATTAGCCTTAAGATTACCATCTGCCAACATTTCAGTTACTTTAATTTCCTAAACCAAAATGCAGGATAAAGCCAATTTGCATGATAAATGCAGAAATTACACAACGTGAATATAATTGATTACCAGCAATTAGAGCTATATATATCAATGCTTTAAATCTTTATTATATATTGCATATCCCATAATGAACCTTATGCTGTATGCTGCCAATTATGTTAATGCTGTCACAGCTTTGATCCTCTTTAGTAATGACAAATAATGTGTTGGAATAAAGACTTCAGTCTGTTCCATTCTATTCTGTGATGTCATGTTCTGATGTCATGTCAGTTGACTCAGCAATATTATAGCAGCAGCCAGGAGAAAGACGATTATGGTTTCACAATCAGGGGTCTTTTCTGGTGAAATTGAGTGCCTTCAAAGCACAGCGGAGCACTGAAGTGGATCTAGAATGTGAAGGGATGTATCCCCACCACGTAAACAAGCGAGCCGGCCCGTGGCCATCTCACATCTCCCTGAAAGCTATACGCACATAGCCTCGCTGCCTCGCTCCTCACATAAATGCATCATTGATTGCCATTTCGTAAGCCATTAATCCGTGTAAATGGATTCTAGAATGAGGACCATTCAGAAAAAAAAGAGAATGAAATCACAACAACATGCACTTTAGAGTAATCCTCTCAGAACCGAGCCAGAGAGATTCAGTAGTAGCCCAGGGGCACAAGTTAATAATGGTTGAGCGTGCAAGCGTCGCTGGTGTGCTGCAAACTAGAAGCTCCCTGGGAGAGGGCAACCAACAGAGGCACTGGACATACCTCATCGGATCCTGAGCCGAAGATGAGGAGGTCAAAGGGTATGGCGGCCACCATGTCTATAAGGAACCAGCCTTTAAAGTAGTGGATGGCTATCCTCGCAGGGTGGCTGACCACTTCCTCGTTCTGATTGACATACGTGGTCCTGAAGTTGATGAGGATGTCGATGATGAACATGATGTCCACGATTAGATCCACCACGTTCAGGGGGCTGCAGGAGTATCCACACACACGTCTCTTCTGCTCCTCTCGGTCGTTCAGCAGGAAGGCAGCAGAGTACGGGGTGAGGATGGCCGTGTAGATCACCAGCAACAGGATCAGCCAATCCCACACGGCTTTGAACGGGCTGTAGTGCAGGATGGTGAACTTGTCCATGCGTGGCGTCTGCAGTTTGTACTCGGGCAGCACGTCCGCTCCCAGAGACAGCACCTGGTGGAGACAGCACCCATCACTGCTCAGTGCACACTGTCATAAGTCATCATAAGTCATCTAGCAGAGTGGTTGGAAAACCACTGGTATAGTGCACAACAAAACATCATCGCACTATCGCAATATCCAGCTCCACGGTGATCTCCTCACGCCGAAAAGATTCACTTTGCACGGCAATGAACCTCTCCATGTCAAGGTCCATTGACAATGTTGAAGAATTACTGCCCATTACTTGTATTCATTAAGATATGAAGCTTGGTGTTAAAAGGGTGGTTAAAGCAAATTTACGATCTATCTGGTGACCATCATTTTGTCAGTTTGATTAGGATAATTCACATTGCGCTGGTGCTTTACTGGATCTCTGCAGGTAATGAACCCTGCTCAAGGACTGTATACCATGCAAACTATAATTTAACCAACCTGAAACTGCTAAATCAAACTCTATTGTAAGAGCACATCATTTCCACCCAGTGACAGACAGGAAGAATGCCTATGTCATGCCATCATTTTATTATTATAACCTTGGGTGCAAAATAGACTTTGTAATAACTTCTGTAAAAGTAGTATTCCTTACAGCAACAGATCCTTCTTAACGATATGTTTCTAAGCTAATATTTGTTTTCATTTCTTCATATGAATGAATGCTGACTGGCAGCATAATTATTTAGCACGCACAACATTCACTTGGCTTAATAGTGTGTGACAAACAGAAAGCTTATACTGCAGCAGAAATAAGTGCAGGATGGATAATAAGGGCAGTGTTTTGTGTTATTTCAGCACATTCCTCTCTCTTCTTTATATGAATTATAGATGTCTCGTTTTTCGTTCGCTCGAGGAAGCAGAAGTAATGTTTAGAATACATGTCAGCATTGTCTCCAAACAAGGTTCTTCCCTTCATTAATTAAATGGTAAATGGTAAATGGGCGCATTTATATAGTGCTTTTATCCAAAGCGCTTTACAGTATTCTGCCGGACATTCACCCAGCCACACACACATTCATACACCGATGGAGATTGCTGCCATGCAAGGTGCGACCAACCACTGGGAGCAGTTAGGGGTTAGGCATCTTGCTCAAGGATGATTACAGGTAGGTATAATTAGATTATAAATTATTGTTTTTTTCTTCTATAACAGTGATTGTTCCTGTCTGAAAGAATAATTTAGCCTGGACCCTCTCAACATATATACTGTAAATTGACATGGTATTGTTATTTCACTGAAATCAATAATAGTATATAACACAATGCGTCATCCAGTTTAGTCTAAAATGTGTATATTTATCATTGCATGAGAAATGTCAAATGTTGACCCACTGGGATCAATTGGTTCACATATAATGAGGGAAGGTGATTTATTGGAAGGCCCTTAGCAACTTTCAGCTCTGCAGAAGGCGTGACTTGTCATAAGGAAGGATAGGCTGGAATACTTTATCAAGAAAGCTCCAGTTCAAGCAGCTATAGGAGCAAGTGTACCGCCTGCGGAGATGTCCTTGAGCAAGGTTCTGACCCATAACAGCAACAGGAACACTATTCTGCAGCTGACCTTGTACTCTGTGCAGGAGGGCAAACGCTTAAGAGCCCACAACATGATTTGAGTAACACTCCAGATGAGACAGATGAGAAGATATTGGCGTTCCAGAGTGAAAATAATGAATATGTAAAACCATAAACAGGCCATCTCACCTGCGTGACCTTTTCTGTGACATTGTGAGTCCTTTCTTTGACCTTTGGCGCTATGATGGTTTTCTCAGACGTTGGCGGAGAATGGGTCTTCTTATCGTTCCCCTCAGTGAAGTTGAGTGCAATCAGAGGAATCTTATTGATGGTGCTGTACTTGTTGATGTTTGAGTCCGAGGTAGAGCCGAGCAAGCTGGACTTCAGGTGATTGAAAGGGCCTGGTTTATAGGGAAACAGCCACTCTAACCTTAAAGCATTCCTGGCAAACTGTACTCTATGCAGGGTGGTAATGGATCATGCACTGCGGATCAAAGTACATTGAAAGTACAAATATTACAAACATTCAGTCAATGATGTGAGTGTCAGGCTACAAAAATATAATGTATTATTATTAAATTATTATGAATAAATTATTATAAATTTTGATCTCAGAGAATTTACCAATTTCCAGTAGGGTGTTTTTATTTTAATTTATTTACAATTCCTAGAAAATACTGTATCTTTTAATGTACTTTATCACATTCACAGCCAAGGCAGATCAAGAGTTATCTCCTCTATTGTGATATTGGTATTTTTAATCCAAACTGCAAGAGGAATGCAACACTACTGTAACACACGTGTGCTTTTTACGATACGGTAGGAGCGGCTCTATAATAAAACCATGAGACCAATGGGGGGAGGAAAAGCAATATCCCAAGCCATCATACTCATATGCAGAACAATAATGATGACGGTAGATACTCCATAGGCAGTGTATAATACATCCATTCAAATGCTGTTCGTTCATTTAAGTGCATTTACCTCATGCACGACTTCACCATAATAGCAGGCAGCAGGCTTTCTTCTAAGGTTGTTGTTACATTGTATGGGTCTCAAGACCAATGACATGACAAGTCAGCACGCTGCATACATGACCAATATGCAGCCATAACACATGCAGCAGGCCTTCCAGACCTACATTACCCCACAGAGAGTGTAATGAGCGTTTGTGATGATTGCTAACAGTAGCTAGGCATGCCTCAGAGCAGCACTGAACACATGGGAACAGAACACGGTTACCTCTGATCTGGCGACCATTGTCTATACAGTACAGTAAGCAGCGTTTTGCAGCAGAAGAGAGAGGAAAAATGAAACCCTGGCATTCAGATACAATATAGCGCTGTACTGTACACTGCACTGGTGTTCAAACTGTCTGTCAGGAGCCTCCGCAGGGGTCCTGAGATACTTTCAAGGAGGTAGGAAATAATACCAATCATATAATAAGAATAATATAATATGTATTTGTATTCATTATTTATATTCTTCATTTAATCCAAAACATTTAGATTTGCTTGATTTTCAATGATGTCTATATTTTCATGCTATTGTGTTCCACTAAAGTTTTAATAGCTTGCCACATCCCCTTACCTGTATTCAAGCACACACTGTTTCGGAGGTCAAGGGTCAATAAGTTTGAGAACCATACTGCAGACTGCATTCATTTCATTTTAAAAGAGGCACCATATTGAAAACACAGTGATGTAGGGGTATATGTACTGTAGAGTACATCAAATGAGTGACATGCCAAGAAGTCGCTCGACATGTTGACATGACAACATTACGATTTGGTTAAGCAGAGTGAAAACAGAAGGTCATCAGCTTACCTTCGCTGGCGTGGCGGCCCCTGAACAGACTCTTGGGGTTGGAGCTGAAGCCCTCCATGTCGTGGACCGAGGACGCCCGCCTCATGCTACAGATGCTGCCCCGGGGGCAGGCGTTGGACAGGGAGGTTGAAGACTTGCGCAGGGGCTCCCAGGCGTGTTTGGGCGAGGATTGGCCGAGCGGATGCTGCGCCGCGCTGGCCTGCGAGGAGCGGCGGCTGGAGGCGAGGAGAGCGAGGGTGTCGTTGGCCTGGCCGTGGCCCTCCTGGGTGGGGGGGGGCGACGGACAGTCCTCCGTCACCTTGGGAGTGTCCACCGTCACACCGTCGGGGTCCTCCTGCGGGAGAGACTGCTTGCTGGTGCCCATCAGGCTCAAAGCTGCCTGGCGGAAACGGAAGAAACGGTTCCTCCCTGAAGAAGAAGTACAAGACTTTAGACCAATTGAACTGTTATGTTCAATTGGTAGTATGTTATGGTCAATCAAACACTATTATTATTATTATTATTATTATACGCTATATACATGCAGTCCATTTACCATTTGAGTGCAGGGACCAACATTTCAACTCTCCCAACCCCCCATATCAGTATCCCTTATGGACTAATTTGTCATTTCTAACATACCCAGACGTGAAGGGCCCCTTGAAATAGAGAGGTATATTTGCTCATTAACAATAGAGAGAGTGAAAGTGTGCCGTGGCATCGCTCACAAATGTACAACACAAGTCTTTCAGCATCTCATTGTATAATGTCGCTATACCACGTGTTTATGTTGCAGCAACAGATGTCTTCAGTAGCTCCATCACACTCCCAGATGAGACTCCCAGATGAGACTGTACTGTATACAGTATTCTCTGCCTCTGCTTACTTGTTCTGAATCCTGTTCTATCTTATTTCTTATTCCACTGCTCTGTAAAGTTACTAGATTTACAATACGTGTATGTGCTTATTAAGGTGGCTTTAATAGAAGTTGAACACGAAAATGAAAATGAAAATGCTGTAATTGGCCCAAAATGTTCAGGAGCTGGTTAGTTTAGCCTGTAGCCTTATCATCTCCTATAGTATCCTATCCTGTCAAAAGCTGAACTGTTTCTCACCCAGGGTCATGCCATCGCCTGTTGACAAGCCATGCCTATACTGTACACACCTGCAGACAATCACACAGCAATCAAGACATGCACCTCGTTCTAGCCTTCGTCAGGTTGTCTTGTGTTTTCATACTTATTTCTATTCATACCAAGCTCTCCGGTGGTTAGTTTCAAACTATGGCTGCCTACAGTAGCTCAGCTGTTTATGAATCATGCATCTGGTTTTTGACCAAGCAGCGTAGCCCTGGTTTGTGCTTTGCTTGCCAACTGTTGACCTGCATTGTTACTGACTCTGCCTGTGTCAGAAGTCAGAAGTCAGAAGTTTGTACACTTCTGACTTCTTGAAATTGAAAAAAAAAGTCCTTGTAATGAATTGTTTCAGCATTAAAACCTCGCAATGCTAATTAGACATTTGTGTTGTGTCTGCTTATAAGTCTTCTCTATGGCCGTGGCTCTCAACCCTGGTGCTGGGGACTCACTTTCCTGCATTAGATGTCTCCCTGCCCCAACACCTCAATCAAATGAATTGGTCGCTATCAGGCTTCTGCAGAGACCGTTAATGACCCATTCATTTGAATCCGGTGTGATGGAGCAAAGAGTCGTATAAAACATGCAGGGCAGTGAGTCCCCAGGACCAGAGTTGAATACCACTGCTCTATAGTGTCTGACATATCCAAAGATCGCATGGCCTGATCTGTGCCATTAAGCCTTTCAGGAGTCATTGGCTCTAAACACATTTATTTTTCACCCCATGCTGCAGCTACTAATCTGTTGCAGTAAGTCAGTATGAAATTAGAATTAAATGGTTTGGAGAGATGCGGCCTAATGAGAGGAACGCTTTATGGCGATACCGTTAATAGGCGTTTTAATTTAAATTATTGTATTATCCTCTACATTATGATACCCATTCTATCCTCTATAAACAGGCAAATGGAAAGGTGCATCCTCGTACAGGCCAATGGATCTCTGCCTGGTCATTTGTAACTGTTCTATCTGTTTTCGGCCTTGGTGGGTATGTTAATTCTGCTGAATACAGTGTTCTGGACACCGGCTCAGGGAAAGAGGGATTACTCTCTGCCAGGCTCTCTCTATTGTGCTAGTTACTATGATACCCGTAGGCTTATATTCTACTGTCAGCATGGGATTATAATTAGTCCCCAATCGTCGCAAAAATTCAGACAAAAATGGAATCTCATAGTCAGTATGGTGGAATTGCACAGTTACTCCACTGTTACCTATGTGTAAGACACATATAATGAGGTCATCCTGAATGTGCGATGTATGTGGCCAGGCAGGACTATTCTGCTCTGTCACATACTGCCTGTCTGCATCCTCTCAGTGAAGCTTGGTTGTACAGCAGCACGCAATCATCTCTGATTAATGAGACACACGCAAACAATATACCGTACTGCGCAATATAGAACAACTATATATTATGTCAATAATTAGTATCTGTCCTTCCAGTGTGCTAAAGAAACAATAACTGTGGATTATTTTGAGGTAACCTGATTTATAAATGTTTTAATATGTGCAATTTAGATGTACTTAATTTTTTTAATAGTGCATTGAATTCAGCCACACTGAAAATCTGAGAGAAGTACATTTCCCCATGACGACAATAAATAATATTTTATTGCATCATATTGTATCATATTGCATTATAGTCTATCTTCATATTGTGTCAAATTTAATCATATTGTATATTGTATATCTTATCATAGCACATTGTATTTTATAGAATAATGTATCACATTGCATCATCATCAAATTGTATGTTATTGAATAAGATAAATAGAAAATTAAACATACAGATAAACCAAAATCCCTTACTATGATCTGACTTAGTAGGGGATGTTTCGTTTATCTTCTCTGTTGAGTCATCGCTTCCCTCATCATGGATGTAGTCAAAGTTCAGGATGAACATCATTACCACGCCATCTTCATTCTTCACAGGCATTATGTGAGTGTTACACTGGAAGTCTGACCCTGAAAGATACAAATGCCAATCAGAAACACAAACATTTCCCATACATTCAAATTATTATTAATATTTTCCTTTTTTTATTATGATTTAACACAAGATTCAGTGAAACAGGCTACCTGTGTGTCGTTTGGATACTTTTGAAAAGTATATACAATTACGCCCGCAAAAGTACTGTACTGTGGTGTAGACTACTGTATTGCTAATAATAAAATGTTAGATAATACGGTATACTACTCTAAAGAAATGTACAGTTACACGAAAATACAGTATAGAGATATTATACTAGCCATTATGCAGGAGCTTTTATTATGTTGAAGTTAAACATGACTAACGTGTCCTTTGGCTTGTGATTGCCTGTAATAGAAATAGGAAGTTGATGTGATTTAAAGGTCAGCGCCTGGTGATGTCAGAATCTGTGAAGTGGTACCACATTTAGCGATGAAAGAAGCAAGCCCACAGGATCCACAATACTGTACGGTGTGTGCGTGTGTGTGTGAGAGAGAGGGCATTGTTCAGTATGTACTATACTGTATATGTTTGTTTTGTGTGGGTATATACAGTTGCGTGTATACTTAAAAATATAACTCATACTAAAAACTGAAATATATTTTCATATCATGTGATATGATCAGTAAATAGATAGTACTGGTATCAGAACATAATAATGGTCATTGACCCCTCATGTAGGTTATATGAACAATTTTCTTTTATTCGCTAAATATAAACAGGCATAGATAATAATCACATACAAATATATGATTCCATTATATTACAGATAACAGCTAAAATAACTCATTAGAAACATTATTTAAAATCACGTTGATTTGCACAAGCATTTCACAACCCCTACTTTGTGAACCACTGACCTAGGAACAGAAATGCAAATGCATCAATTATCCAATCTTTTTTTCTTGAGACAAAAATGCTGTGAAACACACTAACTGGAGTAGAGCCACAGCAGTTATGTTCCATGGCAGTTGGAAGAATATCATACCAGATGATATTTCAAAAGAAGGCAGGCAGGCAAAAGTATTATTCCATTTCAGCCAAAAGATCAAATTAATATATTTTACCACTAAGATGTCTACTTTATTACTCATTTTATAGACATGTTTCTTCCAAGTAGTACTATTTTCCTCATTTGCAGGAAGATACAGGCTAATCAAGTAAAAGGAAAGAAATACAATAAGGCCGTCTACATTATTTTAATTTAATTTTGATTAAGAAAACAGGGCTCGCTAGATCCAAGTCAGTGGCTCAAATTGAATGTCTAGTAAGTAATGACCACATCTCCTTGTCTTAGTTTAGAAAGTAGAATTATATAGTCATGCAATGTACATTATTTTCTTTATAAAAGAAGACATTAGTGTTTAAGATTCACTGATTTACACTAAACTATTATGTTGTTTAAACATTGCAATGTTTGTTTTTATCAAAATACAAAACACACTGGCATTTCAAATCTGAAAATACCACCATCACTGCAATATATATACTGTAACAATGTTTGGGATTACCCAGGTGTGAATATACTGTATGAATGTACTAGGTTTACTTCTCATTGCTCATTTACAAGTGTAATGAACTCACAAAATGGATCATGCATATTTATTACCGATTTATAGGTATGTTTCAAATGCGGGCCTCAAGGTAGAAAGCGTCTGCATTTGTTTTACACAATTACATAGAATCACACATTTGTTTTTAATGTAAGCATGTATATGTATATGTCCATGTCTGTGTTTGTATATATCTGTATGACCATCCATCTGTCTTTCTGTCTGCCTTGTTCTGTTGCTTTCTGCAACACACATTACCAGTATTCACAGTACTCTCCTCGGGCTCTCAGACACTCTGCCAGCAGCATTCATTAGCAGTAGGCTTGCTGTCTGCCTAAATATAACAACCCTGTCTTCAACTGCCTAGACATGCCAGGGTGTAATGTTAGGACAAATAAAAGCACAGTGTGATTTGAGGAAGAGGAGTATTGATAAAATGTCAACATTTAAGCTGCATTGTAATGGTTAAAATAATTAGGAATGTTAAGCATATACATATATTTAAAATACACAAAGGCCAGACACACTATTTTACATGTGGATACACTCTAGGGTGAGACTGATGAAGAATTATCTGTGGGATGCTCAGTTTTTAAGATTTATTTGTATTTTTTACAAAACAGCTTGTTAAGGAAAATAGAAGTACAACCTAGCTTGAAATGAAAAAGTATGGTGTGTAATGATACCATTGTACCAATTACCAAGCTACTGCATGTAGACAATACACGGTTTGCGTGGCATGCTCTATTGTTCACGCGACATTATTAACAAACATTTGTTTTCTTTCCAGTCAAAGCTAGTTAAATCCCAGGTCAGCAGCAAGTCTTGACATTTTCCTGGGCTGTCAGCCATTACTCAAGCTGGAAAACAGGCCAGAGTGAAGGTGACACATACAGTACATGTACTGTATAGGATACTGTACACTGAAATACATCACAAGCTGGGGGACAAACACCTCCTAGGTCCTCAGAAATTATAAAGCAGAAGAGGACATCTACACTTTGCTCCATTCATCTAAATTGACGTTTTTGCTTGCTAAACCCACTTTCGCTGATAAAAATAGTTGTATAGACCTCAGTACAAACACAGCAACTATGAATATTAAGTTATCTCCCTCATAAAGCATGTGCATACAATTGATATAATTGACAGCGTTAAGGTTTCCCTTTAATCAAAAATGCGTTTCAACATATTCAGTCCAGAGAGCGATTCTATGTTTGATATATTGAGCCTATTAAATCACGCGTAATTGAGCGATCAACTTACAATGGAGAGATGGTGTGTCATTGTCAAAGTTTAATTAAAAGTATTATACA
Source organism: Typhlichthys eigenmanni (assembly GCA_027564635.1). NCBI lineage: Eukaryota > Metazoa > Chordata > Actinopteri > Percopsiformes > Amblyopsidae > Typhlichthys > Typhlichthys eigenmanni. Next base: position 18,138 of record JAODUK010025981.1, read on the forward strand.
ACGTGATCTATATACAGAGCTAACAAAATCATCCTTGTTGCAAGCTAAATGATAAAGTCAGCAAAAAATGGTTTTGGACTTGAATTTACCTTACCAGATGGTTAACAACAGCTTTACTGTACTTACAGACTAAGCCATGGGGTTCTCTTCTCGCCCGGTCTCATGCTGAATGTCACCTCTACTGAAATGGATGATAGGGAAGCTGTCTAGTTTTATAATATGCCAAAAACTGTAAGCACAATTATAGTCAATCCAATAATAATTACTTGTCTATCAACTACAGTGTCCCTAATAATGTTGTTCGCTCATTGGGCTGTAATGAGACAGTAACTTGTTCTTGCAATGAGGGAATTTGTTTCCTCCACCCTTCGCCTCAAATCAGTGGCGGCATTTCGGCCATGTGATCAGCAGAACTATTCACGGCCCGGCGCGGTCATTAGTAGTGATTGTGAGGCAAGACAGCCTCAGACGTTGATTGAATACAACTGTGCAGTTCATTTCCTCACCAACTGTATGTGAGAATTACATGTAAGTAGCCTGCTTTACAATCAGTGGGAGGAAAATAAGTAACCATTATGTATTTTGTTATTACTTTCAAATGTTGTATTATATTATAATTGTAAATTATATTGAGCAATGTGTTAGAAATTCACAATCAGTGTGAACATTTATTACTTTTAGGCTATTTCAGGTAGAAAGATATGCTTGAAACAATAAATGTAACATGAAAACATCAGGATTTATGACACCCCAAATCCATATTACAGTCAATCTGATTTTATAATAATTATGTATTAATATGACATATTGGCATAATATATATATATACACACACACACACACACACACACACATATATATACATACATATATATATACTGTATATATATATATAATAAAAAATGTTGTATTTGCATTGGTGATGATGGCATCTATTTTAAAATATTTTCCCTATACAGTACCTGCTGAAATTGAGCTACTTTATTTACGTTGAACGGCTAACTTTGTTTGCAAGTGATCACTTCAAAACCAAATATGGGCAGCACATTGGCCGATTAGGGGGGTTATATAATGCATTTAGCTCATCCTATCCACTTTGATGGACCAACAACATACTGTAACCTAAAAGCATCACCGCCTAACTTTCCTGCACCAAGACTATGGTTACATTATAAATTGATAATGTTAATATTTAGTACTTTATACTAAATATAGGGTGGTTATTGGTGAATCACTAGGGTATAAGGACTATCTTACCATACCAGCCTAACTAAGTTTATTTGGTTGATTGCATATGTGCGTACATTTATAACTGTGCTTGTCTGTTGGTTATAAATGACGCACAGCATCATACTGTAACTGCCATCTACAGATAAATGGCAACATCTATCATCACTGAATTGTATACTTCACTTTTGTTGGATTCATATGGATTCCATCCATAGTTCTTTCCACTTTCTTCATCTCTACATATCTCCAACCAAGCATTGAGAATGTCCTTCATCATTTTGTCAGTATCATCTTTTATAGGTCCTTCTCCTTGCACTGCTCTCCCTTTGTATGATAACAATCCTTACACCCTCCACTTTCTCTCTGCATTACACATAATGACTGTCTGGCACTGGCGAATGCAAATGAATCTGAGCCCCAATGAATGTAAGCCAGAGGAGAATACAAGCCTACATGGTTTGTGGATGCTTCCTATTCAATGCTTTATATTCACCTTCAACACCTCATTACACCCTTTCAAGAGGGTGCAGCACATTTAGGACACATGGATGGCATTCCATTTAAATAGCAGCTTGTGCATACCTGCATATCTTATAATGTAAGTGGGCCTTAACAATTGATAATGTGCTGTGAGGAGTTAAACAAAGGCCCAAGTGCACATGATGGTTTCCATTCACGCTTCCCAATAATTATCCTGACTATGATGAATACTCTGTCCTGTATATTCAGTCACTGTCATGTGCAGTATAAGACACCACCATAGCCAGTGTTTATATTAAAACGGATGTCAGAAGACATTACTGAGCATTTCAATCCACGCAGGTCTCTAAAAATAGCATACATATATTTCTTAGTATGCAATAGTGTATCAATTGACTCATTAATTCTCTTATTAGCAGTTTATGCAAGCTGGCAGTCAAGCAGCGGTTCAAAATGTATGCAATTACAATGTGTATATAGTGCCCCCTAATACACGAGTCACCATAATTTGCTACTTCAAACTGACTTTCTAACAGTTTGAAAACTGCGGGTTGGGGGAATTTAAGGGTGAGTGAGCCAATAAGCATGCTTTATGCACTTAGATGTACTCTGGGACCCCACAGTCACATGCTGAGTTGTCAGGCGGGGGAGGGGTTTGTCGCATTGACGTGTTGTCAGGTGAGGGAGGGGCTGCTTGCATCGTCAAGTTTAAAACTAGCGTTGCTTCTCTAATGGCTGCAAAATCATCTCTAATTGCCCCTTTAAACTATTACCTTTGTCATGATGGAAAATTCATTACAGTAGATTGTGTTTCCATCATCAATTATTAACACTGCACTGTTTAATCAAGCAACTCTTCAGACGCTATACTGTACTATATTGATCGCTTACAGATCACAGAAATAATCGCAAACTTACAAACTAATACAAATTATTTTTCTGAATGCTTAACATGCAATATTTACATTATTCAAATTAAGACTATCTTTATGTTTCTTTATAAATATAATATTATAACGCAACATTTACGTTTTTGTTTGGTTTCCTTATGCACTATTTACTACAACTACAACTACAGTATAGTCCAAAATTTTGTAGTACATACATTTTTGTAATGAAATGTGACATTTAGTTGTTTAGGGCTATTTTGCTTAATCCAATACTCAGCCTCACTGGCCCGAACCAATCAGGACTGGGACATGTTGGGAAACGGCATGCAAGCTAACCCTTTGTTTGGGGTCTCTTGGCTTTGTAGCAACATCTTGCCTTTGTAGACCTGCTGTAAACTACATGGCCTGGCCTAATTTAATCTTAAATCAGTGTCTCATGAGTCATCAGGAATAACTAGCAGCTACTGTAGCTCAAAGTGCTTCTCAGTTCAAGATATTGTGCCGGAATCTCCAATTTAATAAGCATGCTTTGTAATACAGTGAATGCCTTTGGTGTTGAAATAGCTTTTAACTGCAAACAGTAACTGATTTACAATATAAAACAGATGGTTTGTGGGACAATGCAATTGCCTCACCCAGTATAGCGTCCCGTGAGATCAAAATAGCGAGGTATTCTTACCGCACGTAAAGTGCATTGTTGGACCGTTCAAAGCTCCATCTGCTACTTCTCACAATGAATAACTGTTCTTTCATATCCTTAACATTCATCCATATCCTAATTAGGGACAATCGTGCTGGCACCTTGTAGAAAATAATCATCTCTCACTGTCTACTGTAACTAACTATTAATCACTTAAAATATACCCCTTGATTGTGTTTAATTAATGAACCCCAAATGTAATCTCAAACTTATGGTCTATGTTTTAAAACACAAGGGGATAGGTAAAGAGAGATGCGAGAAACTCGATTGTCAGGTGAGGGACAGCCATAGCCTCCAAGAGTCTCAAAATCCAATACTATAAAGCCTAACCCTAATACCAGTTTTAGCCACAAGGGTAACCTGAGAGACAAACTTAAATGAACACTATAAGGAAGACTGCCCAAGAGACCTGATGCCATTTCTAACTTGAACTCTTTGCCTTTGACCCGACGAAGGAGACTTCGGTATGTTTTACCACATGGTGAGAACGAGGGCGGACAGTTATGCAAAATGCATGTGCTTTTTCTTGTGCAGCAGCCATCCAAGGCTACCGCAGTGCACCTTATGCAACGTTGGCACTGCCGGCCCTGCTGGCACCCTGCTGGCACCCTGCTGGCACCCTGCGCACACCGCTCACACCGCCAATCCTCCACAGGGGCAGGAGGTCCTCCGGTCCCCGCTGTAGGGAGCCACCCATGAAACCTTGCACCCCATGTATAACACATGGCCCCCTGCTTTTTACCATGACTATAGCTAAGCTGCTGCTGTTGCTGTATGTCGCCATTATCCATGTAACGTCGCCGCGCTGCGCTGTGTCGGCTTCCTTTTGTTGAGACTCATTCAGTTACAAAGTATTATTGCACCCGTGGAACAGGATAGCTTTAAACACCCCTCAAGGGAAAGCAGTTATCTCATTGGTTATGCAGTCTCTTAAAGAAAGGGGCACAATCAGCTGTGAAATGTCATATTTCATTTTTGTTGAAATATAAAAATATATTTAGCTAAAAATGTGTAAATATGACTGGATAGCTGATGTGAATCTGCTGTATCATTACAAAAACACTTCAGCGATCATGAAAAAGAGAGAAAATGCTGTTAAAGAAATTAAATAGGCTCCCCACTTTCTATTTGTACGTATAAGCTTAATGTTACAAACCTAAACCTCTGGTTTCTGCTCAATTCTTAACAGTGCATACACATTTTAAAGATGTCCACTTATAGCTCAAGTATAAGCAGGAGGCCATTTGCTACAATTAGCTACGATTTCATAGTGTACAGAAATGCAAGAGAGAGGGAGAGAAACAGAGGAGTGGGTAGGGTGTGAAACAAAGAGAAAGAAAGTCGGGGGGAAAGTGAGGATTAATAAAAGACAACGGAGGTAATGAGAGAGGGGATTCTGGGTAATAATACATGATCTCCAATTGGTAAATAATGTCACACTGTTCTCAAACAGCAGCTACATGCCTGAGCTGAAGCCACTGCGTGACTGTTCTGCTCCTTCACTGCAGCTGTGTGATTTGTGATAAGCAGGTGTACTGAAAAGGGAGCGCTTCAGCAAAGTGACCTGTTTAACACAGGGGATTAACTGATTTGCAAGGCCACCGATAGCACAACGCGCTGTTAGGAGAGGGGACAGCAAGCGCAGTCTCTGTCATGCATCCCTTTCCAGTTTTAGGGAGCCAACATAAACAAGTAGTGCCTCAACGATGCCATGAATGTTTCAATGCTCCTGCATGCTCGTGAAGCTTGCGGCGTTTCCTCCACAGCGGCCTAATGCATTAAACCTGTAAACCACTCATTTCTGCCCACTTCAATGTCATCCCTGCCTCACATCTTTATTCATGAGCACAGCCGCTCACTGTGGATTCCTCTAAAGGAGCAATAAGAGGCATGTCTTGAAGCCCCGGTGCACATTGCACACCGGGGGAAGATTGGGAGGATGGTGTGAGAGAGAGAGAGAGAGTGAGAGAGAGAGCGAGAGAGCAGCTGATTAGATTGGAGGCAGTCTTCTGCTCCTCTGCTATACTGTATATGCTTTAACATTTTCCTCCTGTGAAGATAAAGTATGCCGCTGGGAGGTCGGCGGGCTAACCAAAGTTTCTTTGAAGCCAAACTTGTCAAGAGCCGAGCTGCGAGACGCCATGCCAGTGTCCCTGAAGTGCCGGGTGTAATTGTCTTGAAGATTTCTGATACAAGCTGTTCTAGGAGCATTTGGCCCCGTGTTTCCTCCTGATTAGCAGGAAAATGCCTCAGCTGAAGCCCGCTGACGGAAGATGAATCATGCATCTATGGCCTAGAATTTCATCCAGCCCACAATGAAAAATTCAAGCCTAATGATTAAATGAAATCCATCACTTCTCCTTTTGTGGTCGGCTCCCCAGATCTATTGCGGACGCGCTGGAAGTTGTTTAAACTAAATCCAAACCTTGCACGTTTAATACGGCTGCTCCCTCAAATCGGTATGTTTGTTCTTAGTCGACCAACACTTCAAAGTTATTTCCTGAAAAGTGATAAGGACATCTTCAGTACTAAGTCTAAAAGGATCCTTCTGAAGCACGGCACGTGTAAAACTGCAAGCTTGCGGAATAGTTGTAAACACATGCGTCCTTCGAGAGAATTGTTTTGCATAAAACACTGGAGTTAGGACCAGAGTTTTCCTTCCTTTTGACCATACAGACTGACAAAATATGGTGGGGGGGGGGGGGGGGGGGGGGGGGGG
>JAODUK010025991.1:0-17590 GCA_027564635.1 Typhlichthys eigenmanni
CTCTCTCTCTCTCTCTCTCTCTCTCTCTCTCTCTCTCTCTCTCTCTCTCTCTCTCTCTCTCTCTCTCTCTCATTGTCCTTCCTTTGACAGATGTCGCCTTTTTATCTCTCTCAGTGTGCGTCTCTCTCTCTCGCTCTCTGTCTTCCCTGCTCACAGATTAGACCTCTCTTCCTCTGGGCTCTCTCTAGACCATGTCTCCCTCTCTGGAGCTCGTGGTAAATGATGCATGGTAGGCTCACAGCCGCTGAGCGATCATTAGTGAGGTGGCACAGGTGAACAGGAGCGAGGGATGATGAAGAGAGGGAGGGATGGCGGGAGTAGCAGAGGACACCAAAAGTCATGTTTCCTCCCCCCGGGCGAATCCCTCCATCGTCACGAAACTAGAAGTTGTTTGCGTATAAATGCTAGTCAGTGGCATTTCATGTGAGCGTGGCCATTAATCTAGACACACGCATGTTCTGTCCTCACAGCAGCACACAGCCACTTCTAAACATGTGTGTTTGCTTTAAGTGGTGGCAACAAAAAGCTGTTAACACAATAGACTATGTCTGAATTCCTTACTAGTATGTACAGTATATGTATGAGTAGTATTATACAATTCACTAGAGGTGGGAATCACCAGAGGCCCCACAATACGATATTATCATACTTATGCCACGATATGATATTATTGCAATTTTATATTTATATTTTCTATTTTTATATAATATTGCGATATTCTGCAATATTTTGTTTGGTACTTTTTCCAACTTCAAATGATGTGCCCAAAAGAAATCTGTCAACATCGGTTTGTTCATCTCACATAAATTGTATTGCTGCAAAATGTGATTGTTACAAGTTTACATGAACGTCATAAATATTAGTTAAATTCTCATGTGCAATTTATATAATGAAAAAAAAAAGTTTTGCGATACTTGCCGTCCGTGTATCAATACAATATCACCATGGGAAATATCACGATACTTTGCAGTATCGATTTTTTCCCCAACCCTTACCATTCACTGTAACACAATAGACTGTCTGAATTCCTTACTAGTACAGGTATGTATTAGTATCAGTATATACTTATACAATTCACTGTAACACAATAGACTGTCTGAATTCCTTACTAGTATGTATTAGTATCAGTATATACTGTACTTATACCATTCACTGTAACACAATAGACTATGTCTGAATTCCTTACTAGTATGTATACGTATGAATATATACTGTACTTATACAATTCACTGTAACACAATGTCTGAATTCCTTACTCGTATGTATAAATAATACATACTATAATACCATTCACTGTACAATCCCAGAATAAGGGGACTATGAATATGTTCATAGTCCCCTATGAAGATTAAGCTTACTTCTCATTCTTATATATTTATTTTCAAACAGATACCAATTATTATAACACAATTAATTAATGGCATGATACTTGAGATTCTTCTTATTATTATTATTATTTAGTCAATAAATGAATTAATGAGTAATGTCAAGGTGCAAAGCATTGTGGGAAAAGTACATCTACTTGACATTCTCCATCGTCTATTACAGATTCTCACAGAATGATAAAACGTGCATGCTACCTCTTTAATGCTGCTCTTACATGTGTAAAGCAGAGTGCTAAAGCCCAAAACTAACATAAACATTTGTGTAGACTCATAGCAGAAGAAATGTGCTGAGCAGCATATATTGTGAAGCGTACATAATGTTTCCCTAATGGCATATTATTGCTCAAATACACCAATGTGGTCTAGAGATCATAAACAAAGTTTTGGTTTATACTGTAAATTATGTTAGAACCTATAAACTTAGACATAACCTGTCAAACTCAACCATTTAAAGCAACACCTACAGTATACTGGCAGCAAGAAGTAATTGAATTTCTTTCTCACCTGATCAATAAACTAAATATTTCTTCTTGAATTGGTGACATTATGGTTTCTACCATGTGGGGATTTGATCTACAGCTTTTGAGTTGCCAGCCTGGCTCCTGCCAGCAGATGTTGACTTTAATTAGTGTTCACACACTTTCGTCAGTGCTGTGCTGAATTTCCTAACTGCACAACAACACTTCCATTTACACAGAAAAGAAAAAAAAACAAAAACGATCGCTACATAGCCACTCTCTGACTCTCACTAACACTTAACAGTCCTTGCAAACACCGCCCAAACCATCTGAGAGTCGGAAAACTTCAGTATAAAGTCATCATGGCTCAGTATACGTCAAACTTCTGATTTTTCCAGTCGCTGCCATAATATATGCTGGTGAATTCCTGCTTTTACCATTTTGTGCCAATGCAATCTTCTTGGTGGCTGGGTGTGATGTATGTCTCTACATTTCTATCCCAAATAACCCCCAAGACTATAGCAGAATGTTTACTAATGATGCAAATGATGTGAATATCACAGCCAATGTAGTGTAATGAGCAAAATAAAGAGTTGAACATGAAAACCAAGGAATGATGTTGGTGCCATATGGGTTCTCCATTTAGACTCAAACATCCTTTCATTAGCTGTGATAATGAGTGAGCTGTTAATTTTATCACACTAGATTAAAATAACTTGGTGGAAAATGTTTTGAATTCACAAGGCAGTTAAACAACTAACTTATACATTCATGAACATTTTGCCTGTTCAAGTTGCATGTTTGTGGTTGTTAGTGTAGGTACATTAGGTATATTAGAAACAGCTTGTAGACAGATTCCCTCAGTTTGCATAATGTTCTGTCACCTTTCATTTTATCAACTATTTCTGCCCAGAAGCAGAAGGATATAGAGAGCTGAGTTTCTAGGGCAACAATCAGTGTAATTGTCCTAAGTCTGACACATGCAATCTGCTAAAAGCCCTGAAGCCCCAAGGCCCAGGTGTACCCAGGGATTACAACGGTAGAGGACATGTGAAGTCGATGCACGCTGACACACACACTCACACACACATTTTACACACACGAATATACATAAATATTAATAATAATTAATGGTGGTGATTACTTTGAGAATGGCTATAAAGTACATTGTTCCCTTTCAACCAAAATATTGTGTCAGTTATTTTCAGTAGTTCCCACAACTGAAATAAATTGAACAAGTTCTCCTATGGCCTGCAAGACATAATTAGTCTACTGCATAGGTCAAGTTAATCATTCCTGAAAATAATATTCAATTATCTCCACAGAAACTTCTAGAGCATGCCTCCTATCTTTGGAGCACCACTGTTTTACAGAGATAGCCAGTTTGATCCTTTTTATGTCAAGATTGCCATACAAAGCAGAAGAGAGCCGGTGGTGCTAAACAGTCCACATCTAGCCTATTATGCCTTAATAATAGGCCTTGCGTTCTCATTGTGAACTGCATATGAGTTTCATCCCACTCGATTATGGCTCCTGTTTCCCCCAGCTTGCCTTTCTAGTTTTCAACTGGGTGCCCTTGACTTATATCTTCAATTAGTCTTCGCACACGGCAGTGCAAAATAATGACTTATGGCATATTCAACATTGTCATCACCCCAGTAATTACTAAGAAGATGTTTTGGAGAGAGGGCAAACTGTTTAATTAGAGCATTCCGTCGTAACAGAGGGTGCTATCACCTTGAATGACCTCATCGAGGTATAGACAACGTGTCACCTAAGACAGTCCCAGTGGAATGAAGACTCATCATTTCATACAGCCATGACAAATAACATCCTATTGTGATAAATGACTCTTAAAGACATTTGTGCATTTCTGAGAATAATGTAATGTACAAATGTGTTTAAATCATCACAGGTAGGCGATTGATTAAAGAATTCAGGCAACAACAGACTATTTCTGTATGGACATGAAAGCCATTTTGATTTGTTTGCTATGCGAAAACTAGCCGGGGATACAACAGAAGCACAACAAACACAACACAAAATCGCAAACAATGAAAAGACAGCATGCACAGACATGTAAACAGAAAACACATTTGCGGCCTAACAAGGAAAACGGTTGTCCCAAACATTAGCACCCACCTTCCAACCTCGCTCTGTGTGTGTGTGTGTGTGTGTGTGTGTGTGTGTGTGTGTGTGTGTGTTTCTAACTCTCACCAGAGAGTCACAATACAGATTTAGAGAATAAATAAATAATCCAGGACATATTCTTTGCTCTAGCAGGATTCTTGTCATCAGAGGACGGAGGAACTAGGAGACATCACTTGAAGTTGGAGCAAAGTACAGCGATGCTTTTCCATTGGCTGATAGGCCTACTGTCACATCTTAGAAACAGCTGGCTTAGGTGCAGCACACAGCAAAGTGCAAACACCCACATGCACACGCACAGCTGTCTATAAGAAAGCTACCGCTCAAATGATCTCTGTTTTGATGAGTGTTTAGTCATGTTTTTATGTTTTATCAATCAATCAATCAATCAATCAATCAATCAGTGGACCAGTTAAGATTGTTATGGCTATATATTGTAGTGATAATCACATTTGGTCTTTACCTCCAATTCTGTCCATTTTCTTTGTGACAGTGGCATGCTTAAAGTGTGCTTAAATTAGAAATGAGCTCGTAATGGAATTAATCAATGCAAATTGAAAATGGCCTTAGCTTAACCTTTCAGGTCATATGAGTCAACAACACAATAATCTATTTTGATGTCCTATTAGAAAATCACTGATCTGTCAACTAAGATAGGATGTTTTGTATTTGCTCACTAAATTGCTTTGAAGACAAAAAATGCAATATTCTTGAACATATGTGGGTAGGCTATTATTGTAACAAGGCAAACAGGGCAATGTCTGTCTGCCTTGTGCAGATTGTAACAATGCAGACATTTTGTGACCTTGCTATGGCCCAACGCTCACTGCTCACCTCCACAAAATGTACTCCGTTGTCTTCAAATCACCAATCACAACCCATCATTTGCTGCCAGAGCACAAACCAACGTGGAATGCCATTTATTTTAATGACTGAGGCTGCAGAGGAACCAGTAAGTGCAGGCATCTCCATGGGAATCAGCCACATTTACAAAATAGCGCCCTCTTGTTGCTGCCGGCAGTATAGGACTTGAAGCCGCGAATGAAGGCATAAAATAATAAATAATTATCTAGGCCTTTCAAAATCAAAATAAATTCAACACGATTATTTTCCAGTTGTTTAGACATTCATTCATAAATAGTCTACCGAATAACACCCCATTAGCGTAACCAAACATAGGCGAAATAGTGCACCTAAATAGCCGAGCATCTGCAACAACCGCACAGGTAAATAGATTGATAGATAATTTGTCATTATAACACACAAAATGTTATATAATACCTGAGTGAGTCTGCCTTGATAAATAACTCCACCGCCTTGGTGTGATCTTGAATCCGGGTTTTCCATCTCTCTGATATCTCCTCCTTGCGCGCTGTGTTTTACCTTCACTTCTCTGCTGTTCTCTGTGGGAGGATGATGGTCTATGATTGGCCAGGGGGGGAACGGTAGTCCTGAGGCTGTTATTCAACGCAGCGTTGATCCCCGTGTTGAGTGTGAGCACCTTGCACATCCACGGAGTGGAGGAACAGGACACCAGGGCTCCAGAGGGCTGGAATTTGCCAAGATCTATTGTGGACACAGCGTCGCTTCGGTACCTTTTGTTGATTGTAATTGAAGTTTGCAAGCCCTGGACAACGGGGTCTTTTTGGCAATATGGCTTTTTTTTAAATAGGCTTACCGCAATGATTCAACAAACTTTTGTGACGTGTGATCTTTGCGCTAGCTGAGAGCGATCAAAGCTGGAAAATAGATGTAGCACAACAGTACAAGCTCGTATTGAAAAGTTGTAATGTGGGCTATCGGATTTCTTCTAACTTTAATCGCATTGGCGGAAATGTCTATTTTTCCCAGTTGTTAAAAAGATCTATTTGTAAGGACTCACGGATTGTGGCACCTTGTTTGTAAATCTTAATGAACCAGTCACTGTAACTACGCCAAAACAATTGATGGACTCTCTTCAATGTAATATTGGCATACTCTGATAAATAATTCGGAGACCGACTTTCTTTGAGACGCAGCGCTTGCTGCCTCAAAAACGGACAGCTACATTGGCCGTTTCGCGGCGGCTGTAACCGGAAAAGATGTTCTCTGTTCCGAGGCAGCGTGCCGGAGGTGTCGGTCCTGTGCTGCTGGTCCTGTTGCTCGGTGGATACGCTGTGTCGCACACTGGTAAGCCTAGGATAGACAACTTCGAATAACGAATTACATTTTAGTACTAGATTCATTTAAAAGGCACACACACACATAGCCAAAACACACAAAGCTGGTGTATGTTCTCTGTATGGATCTCATCATCTCTCGGATCCCTTTGATCTGTTCAAAAATGCTACTTTATGTGTATGTATTAGCCTATAATATGCTGTAAAAACGTAGGCAAATTACAATTTTGTGTAGACTAGTTTATTTTTTCGTAGCGTACCTTATTATTATATATTAGGCTGTTATAACATATCACATGTAGCCTATCCAAAGCAAACCTTAGGCTACTGAAACGTGCAATATCCCACTCTTCGTTCTACAGAGTTTTTCTTACGGGTAGCGCAGACTCCCTGATGCGCAGAGAGTAATTAAAGGTTTTCTCGGTGGCTTCTTGGCCTTGTCAAAAAAGAATAAGCGCAGCCTTGTAAAAAAAGAGAAAAATCACGTACACTTTGGAGTGCCCAAGGGGATGCGAGTTTTTTCTTCTTAAGAACACTCTAAATGTGTTCCTTTAACTCTTTATACTACTTTTTTTTTTTACCAACTGAATTATATATTTGCTTTATTATGTTTGCACGAATGTGTGACACATTTCCTAACGTTTTAGAAATACTTTAATAATTAATAACTCGGTTTGATCATGGCAATTTTATGACTCTAATGCGGACAGATGCAAGCTCCTGCAGAGATTATTTCACCTTGAATAGACAGACAAACCGAAGGAGATTTAATGTGCCAGGAACTTGACATCAAGGTGACACTGCACTACACCGGTCACACCAGTTTGATGATTCATTTGCTACAAGCTTCCCCAGTTCCCCTCCTAAAAAGATGGATTCGGATTAAAATTTGAGGCAGAAATCTGAAGGTTTATTGTGGAAGATATAGGTTTAGAGTTAAAGAACAATAATAGCAAGAGTTCTGGCTTACTTTAATTAAGGCCATTTTAAGAAACAAACCATAGGTGCTTAAGATGAAGGCCACCATCCATCCTGGACCCAGATAACATTTAGCTTTATCCAGGTCTGTGATTATTTCTGAGAATTGCTCAATAAGAAATCTGCCGTCCACCATCCTAGACGCCCCACCAACCCCATAGGATCGTATGTACAGTTTCCCTGGACAGACAAAGCACCTTAGGTTTATTAGAAGTCAGGACCATTCCAAAATGCTTGCACGAGTAATAAGAGATGAAATAAACATTTGAGGTGTGCAGTGAGGTCCTGTTAGGGAAGAGGAGCAGAGAGGAGGGGCTGTGGTGTGGGACAATAGCCCAGTGTGCCCCAGAAAAAAAAAAGTTTCTGTCTTGCCGGGAGAGAGGGAGAGATATATTTAGGGAATGCATGATGGGACAGACAGATTGCATTTATCTTCTCTCCCATTATGTGTATATGTGCTCTCTCTCTCTCTCTCTCTCTCTCTCTCTCTCTCTCTCTCTCTCTCTCTCTCTCTCTCTCTCTCACTCACCCTGTTTTGGTCTTTGCCTGTATTGTGGTAGTGCTGAGCTCACATTTCTGCTATGGTGCTGCTGCTCTCTCTGTGTTGACATACACATTAATTACACAGACTGCCAGGAACACTTGTCTGGAGTAACTATCCCACTAGCCGCTGTTCCTCTGGTGCCTCTCTCTCTGTGTGTGTGTGTGTGTTTGTTATTACTAATGACTTCATCGCTGTTTGAAAACAGGCATAAGGCGGGTGCACTGACATGCACTTTGTGAGAGATTAGGATTAAATGAGGACTGCCGGGTGCCCAGCGAAGCCACTGGGTTGAGGGGGAGGGGTTGGCGGCTGACCTGCGACCGGACGGAGAAGGTCAAGGCAGACGGCGATCGGGGCAGCGGTGCGTTCAGAGTCAGACAGCGTGACGTGTCAGACACACCCGCCGTGAATAGTGACACCCATCATGGGCCTGCTGTCTCATTGTGTTACATGTGGGAATGCTTTTGACTCGCAGCCCAGCTCCCCAAGAATGAGCTGATGCTCCAGGCGCGCATGTGTGCGTGTGTGTGTATGTGTGTGTGTGTGTGTGTGTGTGTGTGCGTGTGTAGGTAGTAGCCTGGCAAGGCGTTTGTTTCCCAGTGGTTCAGACAAGTGGTTCAAACGGCAGGTACGGGAGAAAGATGGAATGCGACAACAAAGCGGACGACATCAAATGAGCGGCGAAATGATTCAGACTTCAAACGCTCTCCACAGGCTGGAGGAATCAGATTGCATTCAAGGGGTCTCCTGAGAAGCATGTAGTCATAACAAAAGTGCTCTTGAGGCTATCGCACCCTACAGAGATGTGGGAGATGGGCAGTCGGAGACCAAGATAGATTAACAGACAGCCTGCTGTCAAGCCTGCGCAGACCAGACCAGGCACGGCCCCGGAGCAGTGCATTAGTTTTATGGCCGTCAGGCGGCCAGGGGACCCGATCACTGGCCATCCGCTGGCCCTCGCTGCTGTATTATTCATATGTGCAAAGTGGTCTTTGTTAATATTTAAAGCGTGATTATGATGCCCATGCAGGTCCCCCACATCACATCAGAGATGGCTATGGGGGGGGGGGGGGGGGAGGTGGGGGGGGCGTTGAACAGCTGTTTGGCTCTGTGATTGGCTGCAGGGAATCGGCTACTGGGACGTTTTTGGGGCACCGTAGGCATTTATAGTTTAGATAAAAGGCTGACGTTTAGAGCAAGTGTGCCAATTGCTGCACATGACCCTCGCAGAAGATGTGTTTGACCCAAGTGAGTGTAATGGTTATACAGGGCAGCAATAGCTATCATAAGCTAGTGTTGTGAGTGAGAGTGAGGGTATAGGTTGGAAGACAGAGGAGAAGGATGATAAATAAACCCAGGAGCGACATATTGAGATAGATGGATCTCAGGCCGTGGCTTTTAAATACCCTTTATGAGGAAAGAGCCAGGAAGTAAACTCCACATCAGTGGCATTTAAAGCGTCATTAAGCCTCTGATGTAGTCTGGAGAATGAGACGGAAAGAATGGGGGCGACATGGCGAGGAATAGAGGTGAGGTTTTGTAGGTTAGAAGCCAGTCACTAAGAAACTGTGGCTGGGGGGGAAAGACGTAAAGAAGGGAAGCGCAATGTATAGTGAAGACGAGAGACACACACAAATCCACCAGGGAGATGTTTTTATTAAGGCTCTTATCGATGCCGAGAGCTCACAGCATTAAGAGTGGACATGTTTAATGCTTGGCCAATACTGTGCATGTCAGACTGTCCCATAAATCTGCGGAAAATGGCGAGCGCTCTGTATGAGGGCATAATTGAGGTAAATGGAGGATACCGTGGAAGGAGGGATTACTGGCAGAGAAGGAAATTTAAAGTGATTGACAGGCTGGAGATGAACACACGTTATTGTCATAGGTTTTCTGTTTCTTGCACATTATTTAAAAAAAACAACTGTTTTGAATCAGTTATAAATGAAAACGGTTTAATATTGAATAATCCTTGCGTAGTCAAACTATTGAGTAAAACAAAAAGCAAATAGTGTAGCTCTTCAGATATTTTGACTAGACTCAGCAAGAAATCTCTCTCTTTATACATGAAGTAATAAATGCATAACTAAAAAAGAGCAAATTTAGCATGTCTGGAGCATGGTAACAAAAAAGAATCAGTTTTAAATACATTTTATTATGAGAAGAAGTCATTAAGTTATAAACATGCTGCTTCTGAATAAAAATGTAAACGTTGGTATTAAGGCTCTGGCCTGGCCTGACTGAAACAGTGAATATGGGAGCCTGAGTAACCTGGGGCGTGGGTGGGGGGGTTTCAGTGCCAGATGGAAGTTGAGCTGCTGGGCCGGTGGGACAGGCTACCCCCTGCCCCTTCATCCTGGCCCTGGGGGAGATGGGTGGGGCAGACAGGGAACTGGGAAGAAAACCTCTGTGGGGTTCCATTGTGCTGTAGATGAATAGGAGACTCCACAGGGAATTTCTGCCTCTGTGTGGTGTGGAGGGAACCACCATTGCACGCGCACACACACACACACACACACACATACACATGCACACACATGCGCTCGTGCACACACGCTTCATTCAACATAAGCCGTGCTGGTATAGGTGCCTACCTGTATGGGTGTGTATGTGTTTGTAGTTGTGTGTGTACACATCAGCTGACCACACCTGTGACTGTGAATAAATCCTCTAATTTCTCCAAACAATGGATATGCTAAGTGATATTTGTGTGTGTGTGTGTGTGTTGGTGTATAGATGTGCACGCATGCGCTGTCCTTTTAATATTAGAGTCCTATATCCTCTAATGAGGCAATGCTATTTGTGTGTGTGTGTGTGTGTGTGTGTGTGCGTGTGTGTGTTGCTTGAAGACCAGCTGGGTCACTGTGTGAGTGGAGGAATGTCACTTAAGGTCTCAGCAGCACTCTGGGCGTCATGACCAATAGGATCAGGATGAACCGCAGGGGATTCATACCAGATCCCCAACAACCTTGGACCCTTAGCTACACACCCTTAGCAACACACACACACACACACACACAGAATGCATGCATATGTGCACCTTAATATCCAGTGCGCTGTGTGTGTCCAAGTCTATAGCGGGGAATGCTCTGGGGACGCCGCACACATTTTCTTTTGAGCCAAGTTGAGCCAAGTCCACCCAGAGATTAGACCTCGGCCAATCGGTAGGTGTTTATGCTTGCGTTTGTGTCTGTTTGCGCGTGTGTGCGATTGTGTTTGCATGTGTGGCTGCCTGAAGCAAGGCATGCGTTAGGTAATTGCGTACTGTAGATGTTCGTTGGTGGGGGTGTGGAGGGACCAGCGTTTGGACGTTCAGTACGGGAGAGACCTGGTTGTGTTCCTACATGTCATTCATTGATTTGGAGTCCTATACATCCAGGTGAGTCAAGCTTTTCTCATTTGTCCCTTTGCCCCTCCATTTCCGATTCTGATCATCTCTTCAGAGGGGATTTATTGGCCCACGCTTCAGATACCAACCTCCATCATTCATTTAAACCACCCATCACTCCTCCTCATCTCTCGCTCGCTCAGCCTTTTTCTCCTATTCTTTCTTCTCCCTCAAGACAGCTCCCTGGTGGAGTTTGGGAATTGCTCTTCAGAAGGCACCGTGAAAAATCCCATTTTTCGGAATGTAACGGTTATTAGGCTCCCATCTGCCCCAGGGAGACTCTGGTAGGAGGTGGTGGGGTGGAAGGGTGGGGAGTGCTCGTTCAGCTTGTTCTTGGAAAGTAACGTGTGTGTGTGTGGGGGGGGGGGGGGGGGGGTCTTTTACCTGGGTTGGGGCTCTTTACACCGCAGAGCATACACGCAGCAGCTGGTATGTCTAAAGCAGGGTGCCCGCACACAGACCTCCCCTGAGAGACCCAGCGCTAGTGGAAGGATGCGTGCGCGTGTGGCTGCGTGAGAGGGCAAACGGAAACAACACCAGTGTGTTTTCTCTGCATCCAGCCAGGCGGATAGATAGATTGGCAGGCAGACTCTTAATGCACTGCACCTCGCCTGGGAGGAATGTCTAATGAGTTTAAATGCCTGGAGATAGTAAAACATTTTGTGTGATCGTCTGTGTTTAGCGTGTGTGTGTGTGTGTTTGTGTGTGTGTTGCAATCATGGCGACCAAGTGTCTCACTTGGTCAATGTCTATCTCAGTAATAGAAATGTGATTGGCCACTCAACCAGAAGTCAATAAGTACATATAAGGCCTCTTCTCTTCTCTTCTCTTCTCTTGTCTTCTCTTCTCTTGTCTTCTCTTATTTTTTCTTCCCCCCTCCCACACACACACACATGCTGGAAGGCCAGTAATCCCTGCTCCTGCCTCCTGACAATCCTGTCTCTCCAACACGCTAAAGAGAGGAGGCCTCATCTTCACTTTAATTCCCCTGGCGTCCCTCTCTCTGAGAGACTTCATTCTGCCGTCTCCTCTGGGAGCTGTGACCGGGAGCCTCGGAGTTGGCTGCGGGTCGTAATCAGGGGCTGACAGGCGTCTCGTGGCTTGGTACTGTAGCCTGTGTGTCTCTGAGCGTGTGTTGCTTCCTAAGGGGTCAGAGAAGGGTCACACTTCACTCTCAATCACCAAACAACTTGTTCACACCTCTCCCTCTCTCTCCCTCTCCCTCTCCCTCTCTCTCTCTCTGTCTCTCACTCTCTCTCTCTCTCTCTTTCTCTGTGTGGCAGAAGCATTTCTGGTTGCAGAGGCCTGACGGGTACATTTACCACGTGACGCTGTTGTACCTATCAAGCGTTATACAGTGTGAACTACCAGGCTATTGGTCACTGCGGGGGCGGTGGGTGGTTCTACGTTAGTGGCACATTAGCTGGCAGGATGCCAGGACGAGGGCAGTGCTCCTGCTTTAGCGGCAGATGCACCTGCATGTAATCACGCTCGTGTTTTAAGTGTGTAAGCTCAGAAGTGTCAAGTGTGCGTGTGCGTGTGTGTGTGTGTGTCGGCGAGCGTGGCACAAGCCTCTTACCTGCCGCTGACCAGATGGACTGAACAGGCGACCTCGCCAGCATCCCCGTCTCCATGGCGCCGTGCCTCGCCAATGCCATGCTGCTTATTTTAGCTGTCGAGCTGATGTAGTGCACCCCCACACACAAATACACATACACACACACATGGCATAAATACCTTTCTTTGCATGCCCAGTGTTGGAAGGGTGACAATTATGCGTGTGTCTTCCCTGGTGTCCATGTAAATGCATGAGTGCACGTGTGTGTGTGTGTGTGCGCCATGCTTGGGCAGTGCCCACAGCCCTAGATGGGGATTATGAAAGCAGATGGACAGCCATGCTGACTGGTGAGGTTCCTTTACTCTGGGTGTCACTCAGTGCTCACTCGTGTTTCCTGTTAGGGCTGCTGTTGCTTAGCCACACCCTGTGTGTGTGTGCGTGTGCGTGTGTGTGTGTGTGTGTGTGTGTGTGTGTGTGTGTGTGTGCACAGATCAAGGAGGCACGGCCCACACAAATGAAAGCCATATAGGAGTGTATCGATTGGGAGATGGGATTTGAAGTTACTGCTAGATTGGCTCATGTGGAAGTGGAGTGGGGGCCCGTTGCCCCGCGTTACATGACGTTGAGCTGTATCGCCACGACTGACTGCACAACTCTCGCGTCTGCACGCGCCAGAGTCAGGCGACAAAGCTAACGTTAGCATAGCATGTACTCTTCCTGGCTGTTGAGGTCATGATGGTAGGGGTGTTTCTGTCAAAGGGTCGGTTTCTGGCTTCAACCTTCACGCTGCTAACAGGTCTTGTCCAATCAGCCCAGGCTGGCAGCAGCAGACACATAGATCACACAGGGACAGGCAGACATACCTGTGGAGAGGCAGACAGACAGGCAGACATTCCTGTGGAGAGGAAGACAGACAGGCAGGAAGGCGGATTGGGCAGATTCGTCGGCAGATGGGTTCCTCAGAGCATCTCAGGGTGCCGGGCATCACCAGATAGTGTCTCAGCCAAGAAGGTAGCCAACCAACACCTCCCATACAGCACACAGGGAGGGGTACCCAAGGAACTACATTAAAAATAAGAACCGTGTCAGAAAATCGTGGGACATTTAATATTTAATGACATTTCAGAGTTGAGTACCTGGGAGTTTACATTTATCCAATATTATTTTGTAATTTTCTTCCAGTTGTATTTTAAATTTAAAAATAAGTCAATCACACAGCTGGAGGTCGTGGCGGAGAAAAGCGACAGACTGTGCCTTTGCCGCAGCGCTCAGACCCCATTGTGACGAGATGAAGCCTTTTGTTAGATTTCTTCTGCAGTGTGTGAAAGCCAGAAGTAAATAGACGATCTATGTTTCTGTATTTGTCCACCCACGCCTGTCAGTGCCTATATGCGTTTGCGTGTGCGCGTGCAGGATGACACGTGCGCGTGGTGCGGCGATTGTGTGTGCACTGGGCGCACTCAAACGCTGTTGTCGCTCACAGCTCTCCTCTTTATGCCCCCGTGAGCGTGAGAGTGGCGGGTGTACAGTGGTGGGCAGCCTGTAAATCCCCCTGCCTTTTGAAGCAGTCGGCATACGCGTTACATTAGCACAACAATTTACGCATCTGTCCGGAGGCTAGCGCACAGCTCTAAGAATAATGAACCCACGAGAGCGAGAGAGAGAGAGAGAGAGAGAGAGAGAGAGAGAGAGAGAGAGAGGACGGGGGGGGGGAGAGGAGAGGAGAGAGAGAGGGCGATGGGGGGAGAGAGAGAGAGAGAGAGAGAGAGAGAGAGAGAGAGAGAGAGGAAGGGGGGGGGGAGAGGAGAGGAGAGAGAGAGGGAGATGGGGGGAGAGAGAGAGAGAGAGAGAGATGGAGAGAGAGAGGAGAGAGAGAGGAGAAGGCTGTGGAGGAGGCAAGGGAGCGGTCGGTTGGAGTGGTTTAAAATATGTTGACACTGTTAAAGAGACACTGGAGGTTTATTAAAGCCCCGCTATCCTTATGTCCTCCCCTCGGCCTCCCTCTCCTCCTCCAGCCCCTGGCTAGAGGAGCGATTACATGCTTCTGCCTCCCCTGTCTTTCATCTCTCCCAGCGAGGAGGAGAGGAATGGCGGTCCTCTGGCGTGTAATTACACGGAGACATCCTGGATGAGGGTGCCTGTCTCCACAAAACAAAAAGCCCCCCCCCCCCCACACACACACAATCTTTCCTAAATACCTCTGATAGGGAGAGATCTAAAGGAGATGTTTAGCGGCCTTTGATGTCTTTACCTGTGGCTTGCAGTCCTAATAACTAGTAGCACAAGAAATCTATTTATTTAATTACCGGCATAGATGCTAACATATGCATGGCTCCAGTCCAGTGCTGTAGGAGTTAAAAACACGGCTGCCCGATTTGTTTTAAGCACCCGAGTCATAACCATGACACATTTACATACGAGTGTTCCCATCTTGCCCATGAGTCATATCCCTGAATGATTATGAAGGGGCTGAAGTTTATGGGCCTCCATTGATATTGGTTCAAGGTCTAATTGGTCCAAAGCACATTTGCATGCTGGCAAGGTAATAATGGGGCTCTTTGGAAGCACTCTAAACCAGGAAGTGATTGCACTTCATCTTTATATTGTTCATGAAATGGCTTTTGCAGCCAGTGTGATGTGGCTGTTTGGAGTGTTTGATCATAATCTTGAGAGGTTTACAGACTGAGGAGAGCTACCTGGCTATTTGCTTGGCGTCACCGTCTTGCTGGATTATTTGACGAAAATAGGAACTCTTCATTGTTATTTTGACTTGATACAGCAACGGGTAATACATTATCCTGTCCTTTTTTTTTGCCTACTCAGCATGTCTATTTGTACTTTGTGTACTTTGTGTCTTTGTAATGAAGGCACTGTGAGGTGATACAGTGTGGATAGACATCCTGAAAAGGGTACGTCGGCTAAAGCAGCTCTTTGTTTGAGGGCCGAAGTGTGACTGAATGTGTTTAGTGTGTCCTTCTGCCTGTGTAAATCCGCCCCCCATTCATTCGGAGTTAACTGTTTTTCTGAACTCACTTGGAGATGAAGTGAACATTCTGGTGTAGCTCCAATAGACCGAGTCTCAGACAATGGGCCCGGGGGGCTTCTACTGCACTTAGCGGAGCCTTCTGAAAAGCTTCTGAATGGGACTGGAGTGGTGTGGTCCTGCAGCTGCAGAACAATGGCCTGCTCAGCACAAAGGCAGCCCGTGACCTAGAGGTCCAACCAAGCCCTGTCCATTGTGACCCCTGACCCCAGGCCACGCAGGGTCAGCTCTAGGGAAGGCCACCTCACACAAGCGCCGATATCTCAAATGGGACAGGTTGCCTGTTTTTATCAACAATAGTTGAACCCCTGCCTGGTACTTACAGTGTTTTTCCTGTATGTCACTTTGCATAAAAGTGTCTTTTAAATTATGTAAATGTTTATACATGTTAAGATATAAGCAATTTTACATTTGCCCAAAATAACAAATACATACAAATCTTTTACATATTTTACATATTTTAAATAAAGAAAATAACACAACAATAAGGCATTAAGGACCACAAAATGCAATTATATTGACAAAACCCTAAAGTGATATGGTAGTTTTTTTCATTTTTTATAGAAACCATTTCAACCTTAAAAAAAAAAACACAAACACACCGAGAATAATCACTTCCCTTAACCTTGCACCAAAACACACCTTTACACAAATCTCACATTCACACAAAAAGAAATTCCATCACACACACACACACACACACACACACACACACAGAGCAAATTCAATTTCTGTTTATTCTGGGGTTTATTCTGCTTTAATCTCTTTAGGGCATAATTCAGATTAGATTTTGAGTTATTATTATTACTAGTCCTGCTGTGATTTCCAGGCTGCTGTTGTACTGCCATGTTTGGGAGAGTTGATTAAAACTGCTGACCGTTGCCCCAGATTGCACTGGCTCTGGAAAATGGCTAAAGCAATAGAAGGAAAAACAACACAGCATTTTCTAATGCATGTCTTGGAGTGTCTTTAACCCCTCTCCTCCATCTTTAAAAATATATTAGATGCCATTAAAGTGTCTGTTAATTATTCAGCCTGCCTCTGAAACTCAAATGAAAGAAGTAGAAAACAACTTGAACGCTGTTATTAACATTTTATAACATTCTACTGAATAACATCTAAAATGTTAATCATTTGAAATATTCTTTAGAGGTCAAATGTCAGAGAAGCTGAAGATATCTGAAATGATTTCTTAGCAATTGCAGTTACGTACCCACATTGGAATTCAGACCCTTGAATCCCATAGCCTGCTCCTAGCCATCCAGACAGTGGTTTACGGTTTGCTTGTTTTTTGTTTTTTTTCCTTTTTCCAATTAAGATAAATTATAGAATGGCACTGGGGAATGGTGTAGGAGTGCTTGTTGTGTTGGTACCCTGAGGCAGACGGTCATGAGTTGCATTGAGAAAATGCCTGCTCCACCTTGCACTGCTACCATTCCTAATGGACCACTCAATATGCAACTTAGCCAAACATATGAGAGGTTAAGTATGGCACAGGGAGGGAGGGAAGAGGTGGCAAAGCTTGGTATTATTGCTCCTGTGAGGGCGGGGTGGAGGAGATGAACTCTGTGTTTATTTGTTTATCTGTGGAGGGTGAGTGGGGCGGATTTGTTTGTCCTATGTCTCGCAAACCCAGACTTTCAGTGTACATTTCATTACTCTGCTCTCCTCGGGGCTTAGGTGAGTGTCACAGCGCCTACCGTAGGCAGTAGACGCCCAGATGATTAGATGAGCTGCACCACAGTTAATGGACGCTATTGATCTCCACACCTAGTTACAAACACCTCACAGCTCCACTAGTCTAAGACGGGGCGGCACAGTGAATCCCGCGCCGGCCGAAATTGCCTCTTCTGCCCAACGCGCTTTCTCTCTTTTTCATCTTCACACTTCCTCAATACACAGGTGCGGGGCGGGGGGGGGGGGGGGGGG
>JAODUK010026002.1:0-2500 GCA_027564635.1 Typhlichthys eigenmanni
CCCCCGCCAATCACACACACCCCGCTCCCAATTTGACATAAACTGTAGATGAAAGATGTGATGCAAAATGATTAAGCTAATGAGTGAATGTATTTATTCTGGTTAGCCTGGATGCAGTTAGCTGTGGGACACAGCAGAGTGCATATAGCCTTGTTAGGACTGAATTCTTTATGACACTCTCTGCTATTTATGTCCACACTAAATCACTTTTCTCTTTTTCCATCAGTCACATTGCAAACATTTTGGACTCTGCCTGTTAATATACAGTATATATGTATATATATTATGTTTATGTAATAGGGCTGTGCAATTAATCGAATTGTAATCGTGATTTTAATTTTCGGCTCCTAACAATTACAAGAAAATATGAAACTATTATTTTGCACATTACGTTTTGCAAGTAAACTCTCATTTTGTCTTGTGATCTGAATGACAGGCGCACGCTCACTTTTACGTTTCGACCCTTGCAGGGTAAATGTTAATGGACTGCATTTATATAGCGCTTTTCTAACCTGAAAGTGAAAGATCAATGTGATTAATGAAGTGAAATATTGTAGTACCTAGTAGTACTTGAGTAGATTAAGTATTAAGGGACATTTCACAGCTGAAGGTGTTATCACAGTTTATTTGTTTTTCAGGCGTCAATAACTTATCGTATTAAATAATCGGGATTTAAATATTGACGAAAATAATCATGATACAAATGTCTTTTTATAATTGAGAAGCCCTAATAAGCAATAATAATTATACAGTATGTATGTTCATCATTCATTAGTATAAAAGCTGATCTTATTACTAGAATCATTTTATGTCAGTAACTAAGTCATGCCATTTCTATCACAAACAGCTACTACATCTACAAACAGCTACTAATCTATGTTGTATACCATGTGTACGTGTCAGGGGTTTGGTGTAAATGATGCTAACCATTGCACACGTCGTTATTTGTTTGTGTTTTTCAGTGTGCAAATTCAAAGCCCATAAACGATGCGCTGTCCGAGCCACTAATAACTGTAAATGGACCACG
This sequence comes from Typhlichthys eigenmanni, assembly GCA_027564635.1. Taxonomy (NCBI): domain Eukaryota; kingdom Metazoa; phylum Chordata; class Actinopteri; order Percopsiformes; family Amblyopsidae; genus Typhlichthys; species Typhlichthys eigenmanni. The sequence goes on from JAODUK010026002.1 coordinate 1,028, forward strand.
CTGGCTTCCGTAGGCAAGGACATTATTGAAGATGAAGATGGGGTATGTTTATGTTTGTTTGACAGTGAAATAATAATCATATGGTAATAATTGTCTGTGTTGCTATTCATTCTAATGTGTGTGTGTGTGTGTGTGTGTGTGTGTGCTCCTACAGGTCGCCATGCCCCACCAGTGGCTGGAGGGCAACCTTCCAGTCAGTGCCAAGTGTGCCGTCTGTGACAAGACATGTGGCAGTGTGCTGCGACTACAGGACTGGAGGTGTCTGTGGTGTAAAGCTATGGTAGGCACCTGTCTGTCTGTCTGTCTGTCTTTCTGTCTGTGGTGTACAGCTATGGCAGATATGTCTGTCTGTCTGCAGTGTAAAGCTACGGTAGATACCGACGTTGTTACTGGAACACTCATCACACCTTAATCTTCCAATGTTTTTCAAAACTGTGCATTATGCGTGTGTGCGTGTGTGTGTGTGTGTGTGTGCACGTTTGTGTGTGTGCTCTAGGTGCACACAGCCTGCATGGACCTGTACACCCGCAAGTGTCCCCTGGGCCAGTGCAAGGTGTCAATCATCCCCCCTACTGCGCTCAACAGCATCGATTCTGATGGTAGGCAACATGCACACACACGCACGCACACACCAACGCGCACACACACACACACACGCACACGCAGTACAAGCAGTTCATTGCACTGATAGCTCCGCCCCCGTAGTTACTTTTGCTAAGGCTGCGGTCACGCATACACAATTGAAACACTGGGCACCGCCGCGATGGACCGCCGCGTTCCGATGTGAAATGCATAGGTTGTGCTGAAAGGGGTCAGTGCAGGAGGTGAGCCACACACGTTACTCCGTTTCCTGGTTTTAGTGTGAGAGATTGTTGGTCACACAAGAAGAGCGGTTGTTGTTTTGTGACAGGAAAATGTGTAGGGACGGTTTGCACTTATCATTAGGAACATTGTACAAAACGGATGTCTATGGTTAGACACCGCAGTAACCAAAGTCTCCTCCATTCCATCCTGCCTTAAGAAAACGACATCTGCAGCCCTGTGGAGTCAACCACACATGCGTTCTTGCTGTTGGTTGAGGCTGCAATATCAGCGGTCATAGGTCACCTGCGTTGAACTCTGGACGAAAGGTAGATGCGGTTGTGTTTCACCACAAGAAGCGAAGGTTTTATTCGCTCCTACGATCGCATATAATGGAGAGCGGGAGATGATTGGCTCCTGTCAATTTAGCCCATTTGTCACCGTGCTATTGTTGTGGAGGGAGGAACGTGTCTGACACAGACGTTCTCCAAAAAGACAAAACTATTGTTGTCAGCTGGCACTGTGAAAACTATCCCAAGAGGCTGGACACTATATACTTTAAGAGACAGAAGGACTTGATTTCATCTACATCCATTTTTTCTAATGCCACTCCGAGTTATCAAGGTCAAGATGCCAGTGCAGTATTGAACTGACATCACCTTGACTTCTGGT
>JAODUK010026002.1:5000-24147 GCA_027564635.1 Typhlichthys eigenmanni
TCTCTCTCTCTCTCTCTCTCTCTCCCTCTCTCTCTCTCTGTTTTTTTTTATCTCTCCAACTTTCTCTCTCTCACCCTCTCTTTGAATCCCTCGCTCTCTCTTGACATGACGAATGAATGAAGAACATTTCTCATATTGCCAAAGCAATAAACAATAAAAAAGTAAAATTAAAAAAATATACATACATAAAACATACATGGAATTAATAGACACAGTATGTAAGTAAGTACGTTTTCTACAAATGCGGACATTTCCTGACATGACTACATGTGACTGATGCAAGGGACGTGTCATACATTGTCTCTCTTGTTGTGACAGGCTGTCACATATCGTGTTGCTAGGCTACAGCACTCCCTGACCTCTCCTAGTAGGAACACTAGTTGGTCGTGGCTGGGTTTTAAACTGATTCAAATATTGAAGTCTAAGATGGTGATTTTTTTGGCGCATTGGTTGAGGAAGTGTGTTTCTGTCTCGGGGACGATTATATCGCAGTGGACACACGTCTTCTGGTGGGAGCCATGTTTGTCTCATTCTTTCTCCCTCTCTCTGCCTCTTTCTCTCTTCTAATCACGCATACACATCATATCTACAAATATAATCGGAAATGGGTGCATACGCACAATAACTGTGGTCAATTCCAACCTATGTTGCATAAGACGAACAGATAATATTAGACACTAAAATTAGACACTAAAATAGACACTATGAGACACTATTAAAGCGTAAAAAGATTAATACTAATCGTTATTAGCCGCAGTGCTATCTGATTAGCTGTGATGCTAATTGGATTTTCGGGATATATGTAACAGGAGCATTGACTAAATAGCCTTTTGTACACATACTCATAATGCTGCCACACAAACGATTTCAAAGTGGCAGAAGTTTCTATGCTGATCTCACTCCTCACTCGATACCGTGAAACAGCTATTCACATCTACAAGAAATACCATCACGTTTTAACCTCGCAACATCTCGCCACACCCCTATTTATTATTCATATATCACTGTTATACTGCTGGTATGTTTCTGTTATTTTACAATGTCTGTACAAATACTGAAACACTGTTACACAAAGGCTACTCCTGCTGTCACTCAACAGTACAGCAGCATCTCACACCCCTAACTCAAATAATTTATAATATAAATGTTCTTACTACTGTACTTATTACAGGTGTATTATTACCTGCTGTGTGCAATTATATGTGTGCACTTATTAATTAATAAGTGCATGTGTATCACACACACACACACACACACACACACACACACACACACACTTGTATCTACATCTTCAAATCGTTTTTCAGTGAGTGTCACAGGTCTGTGTGGCCTGACTGGGGTCCTCGGGTGTGCTGGGGTGATTTATGCGCCGCAGGCTTCTGGAAGGCCACCTGTCCCCCGTCCTGTGCCAGCCCCCTGCTGGTCTTCGTCAACTCCAAGAGCGGAGACAACCAGGGGGTCAAGTTCCTGCGCCGCTTCAAGCAGCTTCTCAACCCCGCCCAGGTGTTTGACCTGGTGAATGGGGGGCCGCACCTGGGGTGAGGGGCACGCACACGCACACACACACATACGTCTGGGGTGAGGAGCATGCACACACACACATGCACCTGGGGTGAGGGGCATGCACACACACACACACACCTGGGGTGAGGGGCACGCACACATGCACACTAGAGGACAAGAAAGAGTAGGCCACCATCAGATAATCTAACTGTGTGTGTGTGTGCGTGTGTGTGTGTGTGTGTGCGTGTGCTTGCATGTGTGTGTGTGTGTGTGTGTGTGTGTGTTTGTCAGTCTGCGCCTGTTTCAGAAGTTCGACAACTTCAGGATCTTGGTGTGTGGCGGAGATGGCAGCGTGGGCTGGGTCCTCTCAGAGATAGACAAACTCAGTCTTCACAAACAGGTACACACACACACATGCACACACACACACACACATGCACACACACGCACACACACACACACACATGTACACACACACGCACACGCGCACACATATATATAATACATATATACATATAATAATCTCATTTGCATAAGAACAGAAAGACGGTCGCTGTGTGTGTGTTGTTTTTTGGGGTGTGGGGGTTAAGTCCATAGGATGGAGGAATATGGATGTGGATGACTTTAAGACAAAAATCGCAAAGGATAACTTTATTGTTCAGGCCCACCTACAATAATGATAAACATCATTGGTAGCGTAGCTGAATGTTAGCTGGCAGACACACCGTGTACTGTAGCATAGCTGAATGCTAGCTGAATGCTAGTTTAATGTTAGCCGGCAGACACACCGTGTACTGTAGCATAGCTGAATGCTCGCTGAATGCTAGCTTAATGTTAGCCGGCAGACACACCGTGTACTGTAGCATAGCTGAATGCTAGCTTAATGTTAGCTGAATGTTAGCCGGCAGACACACAGTGTACTGTAGCATAGCTGAATGCTAGCTGAATGCTAGCTTAATGTTAGCTGGCAGACACACCGTGTACTGTAGCATAGCTGAATGCTCGCTGAATGCTAGCTTAATGTTAGCCGGCAGACACACCGTGTACTGTAGCATAGCTGAATACTAGCTGAATGCTAGCTGAATGCTAGCATACCACCAGTGTACTGCAGCGTCATCTGGCCACTCTCACCCTGGGCCCTCTGTGTTGCCTCCCCCCCCCACCAGTGCCAGCTGGGCGTGCTGCCACTGGGCACGGGCAACGACTTGGCGCGGGTGCTGGGCTGGGGCCCGTCCTGCGACGACGACACCCAGCTGCCCCAGACGCTGGAGAAGCTGGAGCGGGCCAGCACCAAGATGCTGGACCGCTGGAGCATCATGACCTACGAGATCAAGATCCCCCCCAAGCACAGCTGCTCCCCGCCGCCCGAGGGGCCCGACGACTGCCAGGTGCACACACACACACACACACACACACACACACACACATGCACGCTTACACGCACCACGCACCACACATGCACATGGTGCACACACACACACACATATGCATGCACGCTTACATGCACCACACACGCACATGGTGCACGCACACACACACACACACATGCACGCTTACACACACCAGCACAATGGCACTGCAACATGCAGCCACACATGCAGTATAGGCACACACATGCATAAACACACACACTCCCCTGGCTCTAACATGTCTGCTGTGTGTTTTGTGAAAGTTTCACATATCGGCCTATGAGAGCTCCGTTGCTGCCCATCTCACCAAGATCCTGAACTCAGACCAACACTCTGTGGTCATCTCCTCTGCTAAGTGAGTCTACACCTGGGTTCACACGCTCTAGTCAGGGGGGCCGGATTTGTTTACATTAAGCTTCATGGGGGCAAATTATTTTATGCTAAAATCAATTTGAATCCACACATACCGTACAGCAGGGTTATTCAACTCCGGTCCTGGAGGGCCGCACCCTGCATGTTTTAGATCTCTCCCTGTTCCAACACAGCTGATTCAAATGAACAGGTCATTATCAGGCTTCTAGTGACCTTGAATCAGGTGTGTCAGAGCAGGGAGAGATCTAAAACATGCAGGGTGCGGCCCTCCAGGACCGGAGTTGAATAACCCTGCTGTAGATACTAGGCTACTTTTGGATGTATTATTTGAAATCATCCAAGAAGGCCTACAGATGCCAATCAATGAGTCAACCATTCTCTTTTTCAACAGCATTTCTAACCTGAGGCAAAGCAATTGTCAACGCAGCACCGCAGAAGCATTATTCCTGCGTTCTATAGTTCGTAGTGCAGCAGAAGGTTTTATCATATCGTAGAAACATCTACGTTGCATATTGCACATAGTTGATATAGAGGAACATTATCAACCTACAGTGTCTATTAGTAATTTTACCTTAATGAAGAAGAATAATTTTTTTCTAAACGTCTTGGGGCAGGATGAAACCTTCTGGCGGGCCATATTTGTTTGCTTGTCTGACCGGATTTGCACATCACTGCTGTAGATGCTAGGTGCTACAGTGGGGGATTGTCACACACAACGTGTGTGTGTGTGTGTTTCTTCTCTACGCTCTCATGTTTACTATAGAGCAAACCGTTTACAACCATAGACTGCACATGGACAGCCAAAGGGTTGTTCATGCTCATTATTCGGCTGGTCCTGCCTATTCTCTGTCACTCATACAGTAGACACCAGCTTAAACGTCTTTATTGAACAACATAGACTCAATATTGCTTGAGATTTGTATTGTATGTAAAACACAAGAATGATTTTGACCGCCTGAACTCCTCTCAAGCCACATAGCCATAGTTTAAGGTTATAAGGTATAATCATATGGTCAGAAGGTGTGTATATGTATATATAGGTATATGGTCAGAAGGTGTGTATATGTATATATAGGTATATGGTCAGAAGGTTGTGACCACACATCTTTCCCGCATGTCCAAGGATCCTGTGTGAGACAGTGAAGGACTTTGTGGCCAAAGTGGGGAAAGCCTATGAGAAGAGCGCGGAGAACACCGACGAGTGTGACACCATGTCTCTCAAGGTACGTGCACATGCACGCCCCAATACACACCCCAGTAACATGCACACCCCAATACACACCCCAGTACCAGGCACACCCCAGTAACATGCACATATTATATGGTTTATGTGACAAATAATCTAAAATTGGTGCTCCTCTCCCCTCCTCCTCCCCATCCCCCCTCCCCTCCTCCTCCTCCTCCCCACCCCTCCTCTCCTCCCCTCTCCCCCACCCCACGACCCCTCACAGTGTTCCATCCTGAACGAGAAGCTGGACTCCCTCCTCCAGACGCTCAACACAGAGAGCCATGCCCCGCCGCCCCACCTCTCCCACTGCACCCCGCCCATCGTGGAGGAGGAGCGGGAGGACGAGGAGGAGGACGACGAGGAGGAGGAGGAAGAGGAGGAGGAGGAGGAGGAGCAGGCCAGCGAGGAGAGCCTGACGGAGCTGAAGGAGAAGCTGGAGGAGGAGGAGACTGAGAAGAAGGGCTGCCGTCAACCCTCCCGCCGCCTCTTCAAGGCCAGGGAGCAGCTGGTGCTGAGAGCCAACAGCCTGAAGAAGGCCGTCAGGCAGATCATAGAGCAGGCGGAGAGAGGTGCACGCACACACACACACACACGGGTCATAGAGCAGGCTGAGAGAGGTGCACGCACACACACACACATGGGTCATAGAGCAGGGGGAGAGAGGTGCACGCACACACACACACACATGGATCATAGCATGATGAGGGAGGTGCATCTACACACACTAACTTCTCAAATGTCTTTTGGCAACCCTCGCCCCCTAGTGGTGGACGAGCAGAACGCCAACTCGGAGGAGGAGCTGTCCCCGCTGGAGTTCAGGAAGGACAGCGAGGAGGAGAACAGGGACAGTGAGAAGGACGAGGATACGAAGGACCAGGAGGCCCTGCACTGTAAGTATAGGACCAGAGTCCTTCTAGGGACTTCTCGCCACTCGGTAGCCATCTTTGAAACGCCGCGGGCAGTTACTTATGAAGACTGTGTTGAAACGAATGGGGAGGGAGCCTCTTTCAGTTGTCACCGGGACCTAAAAACTGCAGGAATACAATCGCAAGTCAAATCCATAGATAGTATTGAGTAAAAATAGTTCTTCCACACTGCAAATGTACAAACATCTTTCATACACAGTGTGAATTCCATACCTATACATTGGCCACCATTTACTTGAACTGTCCAAACAGGAACTCTTAAATCACCTCATGTAATTCTCTGGTGTCATGTTGTTGATTGATGTTGATTGTATCTGGTGATGTGCCCACACATTCTCTCTGCATTACATTCTGTAGACATCTTAGGTATACATAACTAGACAGGAACTGACACTTTGAAAAGGTACAGCCTAGTTTATTTCAGGAGAGAAAAAAACGTTACTTTCTGGGAAATATGAGAGAGACCTTTTCAACTCAAACAAGGACAGTTGATGAATAACACATAATAGCTCCATCTAGTGGTTTGAAGGTTCTCTACACCCTAGTGTCATAGACATAGCCTGCCGTAGTGTACAGTAGCGAATGGAAAAAAATTCTGGTGACGCAAGTTATGTTTCCTGTCGTAAATAAACTGTACGATTACTGCTAGATCTGTACGGAAAGTCTTGTCCTTGTGATATCCCATCTGTTGAAGCCAATGTAAGCAGTCCAGGTTATCTGTCTGTCTGTCCCCATTGCAGACACTTGCAATGGAGAAGACTGTTGAATTATGTATATCTACTTCCATGGAAACTGTATGGTGTATGTCTGAACGCGCATGTGTGTGTGTGTGTGTGTGTGTCTGTGACTACTGTTTGCATTTGCCATAGGATGTGTAATGGTCTTTGAGACAGAAGTGCTTCCTGTTTATCACAGTACTGCTTCCTTCCTTCAACACATTATCCAGTGTGTGTGTGTGTGTGTGTGTTATTGGTAAGAGCCGTCAGAATCTGTCTCTACTTCAGGAGCACTCATGCGGATTCTGTATACAATAATCTTGCTTTGGAATTAGCGAAATTTATAACTACGATATTTTTATGTGCACACGTGGTTTCATGTGAACAATATTGGTGTAGCTAAGATATTCGCTGGAAATAAATACTTTTTATACGCCTACAACACTCGTTTGTGAGCTTAGTAGGACATCCATTGTCGTCTGTAGTGGGCTTCAGCTAGCCTAGCTTCAGTTTAATTTCACCGTGAGAATCAGTCTGGAAAGCTTTGGAATCATTTTGAATGTGTCCGAGTAGCAACTGAACTTTACAATCAGCGTAGTTTATAGCTATATGGGCGTGATTTAGGTGTGCCGACCATGGTGCCGACAGCGAAAACGTTTCATCCAATCATTTGCCAAGTATTTTTAAGTACAGCTATTCACAAACAATTTCAATGTACAGTGACTTGTGACAACAATTCCTCTGTGACAACAATTCCTCAGGCCTTCAGCCTGTTGCACGTGCGCAGTCAACACGCACATGTCCGCGCGGACTGTGCGTGACGATATTTACGTCACACGCACAGTCTGTGGAAATCCGCAAAAAGACTGGCCTGGCTGAACTCAAAGCAAAAACACAGAGGTTCATAACTTATGCTAACGTTATCAGTGAGGGTCTTGTTCTTACGCTAAACTGTCTTAATACGCTAAGCACAACTGTTATTTGCTAGCTAATTAAAAGTGGATTCACTTTTATATATACTAATATTTTAAAAGCCACATTGAGAAAGCAGAGATAAGACAGTGCTTTTTGTTAGCTGGCACCTTTGTGTATTTTCACGCTAACTGTTTTAGACACTCACCAAGTGCATTAGTCAACAGAGAGAGTCGATAAACCAAGTTAAAACACCACACCTCCAGTGATGCCTCTCTCCAACATTTGGACACTCACCAGCCCCTCCCACCGTGCGACTGACAGGGTGTGTGTGTGTGTGTGTGTGTGTGTGTCCCCTCAGCAGCCAAGAGCCCTTGTTCCCCGACGGAGCGACGGATGAGCAGGAGCACTCAGTCCTGCGGCTCCTTCTCCATCACCCCGTTCACCACCAGCAAGGAGAACCTGCCTGTGCTCAACACACGCATCATCTGCCCTGGTGTGTGTGTGCACACGCACACATATATACACACATACACACACACACGTACACAAACATATGCACACACATGTACATGCGCACACAAAAGCATCACATGAACACACACACACGCATGCCGCATCACATAAATGCATCTTTTATACACACACACTCACATTACATAAAGACGTGCACATGCACAAAGGAATCTGCACTAAAATGTGCCTTGTACACACAAATAAATTACATGTTTTGTGGTGTATGTGTGTGTGTGTGCGTGCATGTAGGTCTCCGGGCAGGTCTGGCTGCCTCGATAGCCGGCAGCTCCATCATTAGCAAGATGCTACTAGCTAACATTGACCCCTTTGGTGCCACGCCCTTCATTGACCCTGACCTGGACTCTCTGTAAGAATGTGTCATGTGTCTATGTTAGTCACCCTCTGTGATGTGACTTTAATACTGTTAAACCTCACTACCATGCTTTGTTTTGATGGTTGAATATAATATTTGTATACATAAATGTATAAGGGGGAGAAGCTGTGTGAACTTAGTGATTTTGTAATCTTGTAGTAGGTTCATTGTGCTTTTTCTGTCTCTGAAAATGACCTTACCGTCTGTTTATCCATTGGTTTGCCAGGGAGGGCTACATGGAAAAGTGTGTGATGAACAACTACTTTGGCATCGGGCTGGACGCCAAGATCTCCCTGGAGTTTAACAACAAACGAGAGGAACATCCCGAGAAATGCAGGTCACAAGACCTCTACATGTATCTCTCCTTAAATCCATCCATCTAAGATATCCCTGCATCCAGCCATCCATTTATCTTTCTACCACTTTCTACCACTGTTGATCTTTTGTCCTGACCCTGAGAGTGTTATTTAGAATAAAAAAATGTCCAGGCCTGGAGAGGCTTGGGAAAAGTCTTGGTATGTTCTAGTCACCCTAAACCTTTGAACGCATTCTGTAAACGAATCAACGAGATTACCTCGTACAGCCACAGTGTGAACCAGTGCAAAGACGATGGTGCTTGTCATCGTTGTCATGGCAACTTGGCAAGCAGCTATGGAGACGTTCGCATTTCAGAACAAAGAGCCATTGTTTCATCTTCTACCTTCCCAGGAGTCGCACCAAGAACATGATGTGGTATGGCGTTCTGGGCACCAAGGAGCTCCTGCAGAGGACCTATAAGAACCTAGAGCAGAAGGTCCAGTTAGAGGTGAGGCCCACACAGAAGATCCGGCTAGTCCGCCGAGGTTGGGGAGCTGGACAGACAGAAATAATAATAATAATAATAATAATAATAATAGTAGTAGTAGTAGTAATAATAATAGTAATAATAATAATAATAATAATAGTAGTAGTAGTAATAATAATAGTAATAGTAATAATAATAATAATAATAATAGTAATAATAATAATAATAATAATAGTAGTAGTAGTAGTAGTAATAATAGTAATAGTAATAATAATAATAATAATAATAATAATAGTAGTAGTAGTAATAATAATAGTAATAGTAATAATAATAATAGTAATAATAATAATAATAGTAATAATAGTAATAATAATAGTAATAATAATAGTAGTAATAATAATAATAATAGTAATAATAATAGTAGTAATAATAATAATAATAGTAATAATAATAGTAATAATAATAGTAGTAGTAATAATAATAATAATAGTAATAATAATAGTAATAATAATAGTAGTAATAATAATAATAATAGTAATAATAATAATAATAATAGTAGTAATAATAATAATAATAGTAATAATAATAGTAGTAGTAATAATAATAATAATAATAGTAATAATAATAGTAGTAATAATAATAATAATAGTAATAATAATAATAAGAGTAATAATAATAATAATAGTAGTAGTAATAATAATAATAATAATAGTAATAATAATAATAATAGTAATAATAATAGTAGTAATAATAATAATAATAGTAATAATAATAACAACAACTTGATTCATGTTGCACTTTCATACAAGGTTGCAGCTCATAGTGCTTTACAGAAAGAAAAAAAGATGAAATGGTAAAATGCAAATACATAAAAAATAAAACAATAATTTAAAAAAGGAATAATACATGATAAATAATTTATAATTATTCACTGGAGGAAGATTTCATTTTTCAATTTTAACAATTACAAACATGAGACATAAAATGATTTATCACGGAGAACTAACACATTTGAAGCAATATGTTTAATCCTCACAAACACAAATGTTAATACCCATGCAATTACAAACGTGATTCAATAGGATTGTTGCTCACAGAGATCAAACTAAAGTGAGGCAAATATGTTGTTCCTCACCAAAACACTTGTAGGATTTCCCAAACAAATGTGAGGTAGTCTTCTGGAGAAGGAAATATTATGTTTTAAAAACATAAAATATATTGTACTGTATATAAATATTTATTAAAATAACATATAAAAAGTATGTAGTTCCTGGAACATGGTTGAACCTATTTGGGAAAATAAATGACGGGAAAAGGGGGACGACGTCATGATGTTATTTTAGTATGCGATGAACCCAGTAGACAACAGCACAGCAGTTTTGATCTGTATTGTTCTAAATATCAAATAAAGATTCCTCCTTTTGCTATGAACACACACACACACAACTAGTCGTATTTTTCACTTTTAGATACTCTAGGAATTGTATTTATAGCTGTGCGTTTCTCATAACCTAACCAAACATATGCTCCCAAGCATGCTTATTACAGCTGTCTGTCAGGGCGGACGTGAGCAAGCAGCCTGCTGGAATGAACTAGATATTTCTGTCTAAAAACGGTTCATTCCAACATGTACTCTTTAGCTACTGTTTGAGTTCTGCGCTTGGAGATAAAAGCTATGAACTCTGGATGTCGATGAGGGATGTATTTCATATTTCTTCCTTAAAAAAATCATACATTTTACAAATTATTTTACATTTTCATGATTTGGTGGTTTTATGGTGGTTTTATGGTGGGTTTATGGTGGGTTTGGATGGTTTTATGGTGGTTTTATGGTGGGTTTGGATGGTTTTATATTGTAATTTGTTTCTGTAAATTTGTATGCTGCTTTTTTTGGCCAGGTTTCTCTCTGAAAAGAGACTTTGAATCTAAACGAGACTAACCTGGTAAAATAAAAGACAAATAAAAAAATTAATGAAAGAGTAATTACTGTAAATATCTGTCTGTTTTCAGTGCGATGGCCAGTACATCCCCTTACCCAGTCTCCAGGGGATAGCGGTGTTAAACATTCCCAGCTATGCCGGTGGGACCAATTTCTGGGGCGGAACAAAGGAGGACGATGCAAGTTTCTCAGTTGTTGTGACGTCCTGTGCCCTGTGTTTTCAAGCTGATATTAAGCTCCGCCCTATCTCATGTCTGTCTGTCCATCTGTATTACTGTCTCTAAATGTTATTCAGGCCAACAGAATAGAAACGACCTCTCCCAATCGTGGAGCATAATGTTATGGTAGACCTGCCACAGATGCCTGAGATGTGTAAGCTATACTGTAGGGTGGGAAAACGCGCTGTAAAATCTTCTAAACGGGACACGAATGGAAAAGAAAACAAGTTTCATGACTTGTCAAACTTCTATCTGACATCTTTTTAAACCAATATTTAGGCTACAATCTGCCACGGTTGCGTTCTTGGTTTATGGCGGTTTTGCAGTTGAATAATTGTCGTGCTTCAAGAAGCCAAGAGAACAAACCGCATCCAACTTCTGTCGAGATGCTCCACTACAAAGTTCATGCAATAAACAGCTCTTGCTGTTTCTCCTCCGCTCTCTTTTGGTCCTCTCTCTACCTCTCTCTCTCTATGTTTGCGGAGAGAGAGCTCCACCGGAGGAGACAGTGATCCTTGGTTTAGCATGACACCGGTGGACCCCAGAAGCTCCGCCCCACACACTGGAAACGTATTGCAAAGCCAAGGGCATTGTTGGTGTGAGCGGTGTGCATGTCTCTATCTACGGAGCATGGGCTGTGTAGAAGGACCGGATAGTGAAATGCGATGACAAAAATAGTGTCTTAGCTAACAATTAGCTTACAATCACTGACTCCACCTTTAAGGCTCAGTGCACAAGAGGTGCTGACGAATCTGTCAGTTCACTTGGCTTAACAGATAGCACTTATGCATTTCATTATTTATACTGTAGTGTTGCTTGCTTTATTACACAAGCAGTGCTCAGCGTTAGATTGCCACCTAGTGGCACAGGCTTTGAATGACGCGCGTCAGTGTCATCTGAGACATCCACTCACTGACAGTGTTTTGTCAGTGCACAGGGGGACTGTGTTTCAGTGTGCTGACCCCTCATGCTCTCACCATATCGGCAGCATGTTTGCTGGCAGAGATCTACATCAGGCTTTGCCAGGAGGCGCATCTCCTTTCAGACTCACAATGCTCCCCCTCATTCACACTACTCAGCATAGCTGGCAGAGTGAAATGTCTGCCAGGAACATTCAGACACTGGCCTGCGACAGGGAGAGTGGGTGGGAGGAATGGGAACATACACTCACTGGTTTAAAGTTCTTGAGACCAGCTGGAGTCATTTTAAAACAGGTCTAAGAACTTATAACTAGATAGATGACAGACGAGAAACCTCTCATGTCAGTTTTCTGTTTGGGGGGGGGTTATACATTTTCAATGCAAAAGGTTTGCTAGCTACATTTTGTTAGCGCAACAAAAACTGTTGCTTATATTTGTTTACATGCTTCCCCCACTATAACTTGCATGCATGATCTCAATCGTCAGCTGATCTCAGTGACCAGACTGCTCAGCTGCAAAGCATAGTATTGGCCAAACTAGTTCAGGGCACTAAACGTCCTTAGCCTACACCTATTCTTGGTGCTTCCTCTGATAGCATTTTTGCGACCCACCGTCACCCTACCTTCCCCGTTTATGCTGTGTCCTACTTACTCAATATCATGATGTTGTCATTTTCAGGGTATTTTTTCTGTTCTCCTTGTCTTGGGATTTCCATGTACGCACATGGAAAGGGCTTTCCTTGTATGCACATGGGGACCTCCCAGAACAGAACCATCGGCCTACCTCCAAATATAAATAACTTGATGCACATAAAATACTTGTTTTGACTAAAAGTGGTCCTGACAGAACCGTATGTCTCCTTCCCTGCAGATCTTCTGCGCCCCGTCCTTCGATGACAAGATTCTGGAGGTAGTCGCCGTGTTCGGCAGCATGCAAATGGCCGTGTCCAGAGTCATCAAGCTGCAGCATCACCGCATAGCGCAGGTGAGCAGCTAGACAGCTGGCTAGTGGTCAAACACCAGGCCACCGTTAGCTTAGCGCAGGTGAGCAGCTAGACAGCTGGTTAGCGGTCAAACACCAGGCCACCGTTAGCTTAGCGCAGGTGAGCAGCTAGACAGCTGGCTAGTGGTCAAACACCAGGCCACTGTTAGCTTAGCGCAGGTGAGCACAGCTAGCTAGCTGGATAGCGGTCAAACACCAGGCCACCGTTAGCTTAGCGCAGGTGAGCACAGCTAGCTAACTGGATAGCGGTCAAACACCAGGCCACTGTTAGCTTAGCGCAGGTGAGCACAGCTAGCTAGCTGGATAGCGGTCGAACACCAGGCCACCGTTAGCTTAGCACAGGTGAGCAGGGCTAGCTTGCTGGCTAATGGCCAAACACCAGGCCACCGTTAACCCTCTCATCTTCACCAACATCCTGGGTGAACTAATTGTCTGTGTGTGTGTGTGTGTGTGTGTGTGTGTGTGTTTGTGTGTGTGTGTGTGTGTGTGTCAGTGTCGCACAGTGAAGATCACCATCCTGGGAGAGGAGGGCGTTCCCATCCAGGTGGACGGGGAGGCCTGGATCCAACCTCCAGGCCTCATCAAGATCCAGCACAAGAACCGGGCCCAGATGCTCACCAGAGACAGGGTTAGCAGCGCACCCAGCAAGAACCTCTGCTGCTGAGACATGAATACAACACGGAAGTGCCAGAACATTCAGTTCCTCCAATGGCAGTTTGGGGCTGGCTGCAAAAGGAGTCCAAAAGGAAGTCAATCCCCATAGACTCTTATGTTAAAATGCCCAAATTTACAGAATAAATAAACACATTTACAGCCTTGTTAAAAGAAAAGAAAACGGTTTTGGTCTCTATAGGTCATGACAACTGTACAGAGGTGAATTATTTTATAACTCATCAGTCAAAAATATATTAGCTGCACATTTTTCCCATTGTGTATATTGGAGAGCTAAGTAACGTTAGACTTTTATCGCCGTAGGTCTTAATATTATCTCTGTAAGACCTCTGGCGATAAATGTCCTATACACACTGTATAGCAGCGATGTAGGAACAAGAGACATTGGAACGTCAATGATATTCAGCGTCTTGTAGCAACGAAAGTCAATATAGGCAGGTACCGAAAAACGAATCTCAACGTCGAGGCAACGTGATTAAGGCGGCTACCAACGGGAACTAAGGATATTGTTGACTGACAGATGACTGAAACTTTTAGGGTGGAATATACAAGAGGGATACCTAGGCAATGAAAGCCTGGAATGTAAACAAGTGTCCAAATTTCAGATACAAAGCGTCAGCGACGAGCGAATACAAAGTACGTGTTATTATGTGTGTCTGGGACTTTAATGTGTGGAGCATGTGTGGACCATAGCATGTATGTCATAGCAACATGGCTGCGTACACCGTTCAGCTAATAGTACAATTTTATATGTAGAGATAGAATTTTGAAATGTGTGATTGTGCTATTATTATATTTGCGTTTTTAGCATCAACAAGGATAAAAATAACACCGGAATGTCAGTAGTTGCTGCTAGTATGCAACAAGTGAGGCTCAATGGTCGGGCGTCCATGTTTTCCGACCTCCGACCTCACACAAGCTCGAACACCCAGAAGTTCCGACTTCCCACCTCTGACTAATGTCAAACGCAGCATTCAAACCCCGGACTAGATCTGACCTCCGACCCCCCGCCCCGCCCCCAGGCATTTGAGAACACGCTGAAATCGTGGGAGGACAAGCTGAAGTACGACAAGCCCCCCCTGAGACCCCACCTGTACCCCCAGCAGTCCGTGGACCTGGCCACCGAGGAGGAGGCAGGGCTGGTGCAGATGTGTGCACGAGCAGCCGAGGAGCTCATCACCAGGTGCACGCACGCACACGTGCACGCACACATACACACACACACACATGTACACACTCGCATTCACACATATGCATGTAAACAGACACACATACACACGCATTCACACTCGCATGCATGTGCAAACACACACACACGTACGCACGCACACATATATGCACCTGCATGCACACACACACACACACACACACACACCGGCAACCTAGTCTCTTACAGTGTGTATAGGACTTTTATCGCCGGAGGTCTTACAGGGGCAATATAACATTACTTAGCTCTCCCATATACACATTTGCAAATGTTTCGTAAACATTTGTAAAATAAACACATTACTATCAATGGCAAGACAACCTATTGGCCCTCTATTTGCCAATGATGCATGGAGAGGCTTAGTCGTGTGTGTGTGTGTGTGTGTGTGTGTGTATGGGACTAGTCTTAATCTCTGTCCAGGGAACTGGACCTGTATCATATTGTATAGCATAACAAAACTGGAAAAACTTTTACGACCACTCGACCACTACTTAAGGGAATGTTATGACCTGAACACATGAACTCTGACCTCTCACATCCCACCACAGGATCTGCGAGGCGGCCAAGACCAACGGCCTCCTGGAGCAGGAACTGGCTCATGCTGTAAACGCTGCATCACACGCCATCAACAAAACACACCCCAAGTTCCCAGAGGTGAGCGTCGTGAGACCGCGCTGACCTAGCAGGCTGCAGCTATCAGTCTGGAACCACTTCGTTCAAAAGGTTTTTGTCAGTAGAGGCAGTGCCAAAACATTTAACTCAATTGTCTTTAAATGCGATGGACTACCTACGTTTGTCTCAGCCAATCAGGATGTTTCAAATCAGCCAGAGCGCAGGTGCAAACCAACACGTACAACGTCGTACGCTGACGTCATCATCTTTGGGATAACTTTAGATAGGCACTGATTGGCCCGTTGTTCTCTATACGGTCGACAAATGCTTTTTCGTTGAGTGGCTCCAGACTGGAAGTGAAATTTAATTAACTGATGAATCTAGCCACATAATAACAATAATAAAGATAACACTGATCGCATGTGACTGTCTGCTGTGTTTTCTCCCAGAGCCTGACCAGGAATACAGCTATAGAGGTGGCCAGCACTGTCAAAGCTCTCCACAATGAGACGGAGTCTCTTCTTGTAGGACGTGTCTCCCTGGTGAGTTACTCTGGCCTAATAGGTGTCATTTACACCTGGGACGCCATAAATGAAATGGCCCATTTTCTACAATGCATTTCTGAGAAATAGCTTGCAGCAAGAAATGTTAATTAAAATGAGAATGCTTAATTAAGGAAAGGTTTATTTGCACAATAAGACTGTTGTAGCCTAGGCTATGTCCCTTTAGGAAGGAAGGGTCATAGCATAGAAGGGAGCGTTTCTTCTTATTATTATCTACTTCATACCAATCTCCCCATTACAATCACATATGTTGAAGACATAAAGAAAAAGGTTCTTCTTCTTCAATGGAGCCATTTTGTCCCCACCACTTTGCAACACATAAAAATGACGCCCATGCAGTCCGGCTCTTTCGGGGTTTCTGAATTGACGTCACAGATCCCGTGGTGCCGCAAGATCCAAACAGACAATACAATGTAAACAATGTAAACAGTTATTTTACATAACCTACTCTCTGTGTGTCATTCGACATTGCAGCATTAAAGAGATGAGGTAAAAATCCATTCAAGGAATTTCCGATTCAGCCAGATATGAAGCAGTTTAAAGCTTATGAGCTTTAAACTGCTCATGCATGTGTTCACAATGTCTTTTTTTATTTGTCCTTTATTTTACCAGATAAGTCTCATTGAGATGAAAACCAGCTCTGTTCCAAGAGAGACCTGGCCACAAAAGCAGTATACATAGTTTCAGACAGAAAATAACATAAAATCACAAACGCAAAAATATAAAATGATTATTTTTAAATACACTGAGAAGCAAAGAGTATCAATAACTTATGTAAAACTAAGGGTTAAAACACTGACATTCCTGAGCTTTATTCCCCAGGTCTTTCAACTTAGCTATAAAAGCAGGTAATGATACCGTGTGCTTTACATTTTAAATACTTTGAAGCTTGTTCCAAGCTAATGGGGCCGAAAACTGAAAAGCTGTTTTTCCTAAATCAGCATGTGCTGTAGGTACAGTCATTGAAACACAGTTCTGGGATCACAGGCAATATTTTGTATTTGTCTGTTTTACCATGTATTTAGAAAGATAAGATGGGAGCTATCTTAACAAGGCCTTATGGATAAAAACATGAAAATGGTGTAATCTCCGATGAGATCATGAAGGCCAGCAAACTCTCCGATAGTGGGTACAGTGATGTGTGAGGGCTTTAGAATTAGTGATGAACCTCAATGCTCCCTGAAACACAGTGTACGATGTACTGAATTATTGTTCTGGGGTTTTGAGGGAATATGGCTGTATATCGAACGAGCATTAAACCCTTCAGATGTTGGATCTGTCTTCGTTTCAGTGCACAACAAAATGTCCTCCTTGCTCCTTGTCTTCCAATGAGAACAAAATAAGACAGATATTTCATTTTATTTTTATATATATCTATATGCAAAACTATCTTCCTTCCACAATTTCTCCTAGACATGTTTAATGTCTAGATTTAGGCGTAGGCTAGTGGCCTGTTCTCAAACAATATCCTGCATCCACGAGTCAATAAATAGAGAACAGGATGTACTGTAGGCCTCCTACTGAATGTGGATGTTGCCCCCGCCATCCTTCCCCACCCCCCGTCCCCATAGCAACTGGACCCACCAGAGGAGGAGCAGCTCTCTGGCGCTCTGCAGAGTGTGGAAGTGGAACTGGGCAAACTGGGAGAGGTCCAGTGGCTCTACCATATACTGCAGCCTGACGACGAGGAGGTGAGGGAGTGCACGCGCGCACACACACACATACAGACGTGTGCACACGCACGCACACACATACACGCACATACTCGCACATGCACATGCATGCACACACATACTGTGTGCAGTGCACATACTTTACAGACACATTAGAGAAGAGGACACTGGTTAATGTCAGTGGAGAGTCTAGGAAGCCATGCACACCAAACACGTATCGTAAATGTACTTAAAAACCTGCGTTCTAGTGAAGTGGTGCACGTCTTGTATGACAAACAAATGATATCGCAATTCTATGGGGTAAATATATATGTATTACAGGCACAAAACACCTTTATGCCTGTCCCGCTAGCAGCTAGCCAGAAGCTAATGTAGCTTCACACTGCAACACGGCACCTGGCGTCGTAGAAGAGCCGAGTAGCTAAATGAAATGCTGTAGGTTGACTGTGCTCATGTGCCAGGACCATTCTCTGGAGTACGGCAAGAGGAACAGCCGCAGCAGTATGTTCCGCATAGTTCCCAAGTTCAAGAAGGAGAAGTTCACCAAGAAGATGAGCCCTCAGTCAGGTAGGGAGGCCCTGCACGCCTTCTGTTTCAGCAGCAGGGGGCAGCAGTCGGTCAGAATGTTTTTTTTTTTTTGTTTGTTTAGTTTATAATCAAAGCTTCATTGGAATTTATGTAGTGTGTTACGCACCGGACAAAACAAGTTGTGTGTGTTTTCCAATGTAATGTCACACATTGAAGAAAATGTTGTATCGCTGTGAAAGACGAGCTGAGCGATTACACAACATTTTTACAGAAACACATTTGTTATTTACAGTTCTGAAACTGGTCAATTCAAATCCTGCAGACATCCAGTGACTATTTAACTTGTGTCAATGTAAACAAACGCGTCACGGTCAGCGGAAACACGATCACACGCATAAATGCATTTTTCGCAAAGGCTGACCGATCTGTTGCGCCTCACATCGTGCAAGCAAAGGCGCGCTCTACGTTATAAACGCCTGTTATGACGGTTGGGAATGGGCGTTTGCCACTGACGTCCGCGGAGTACAGAAAGTCAAGCGGCTGTCATGGCCGTTCTGTAACCTGTGACTCTGTGGTGCTTGTCTCCACTCTCAGTCCAGTAGAATACGCTGCTTCCAACATGGGTTGTATCGGTTGCAGCGATCGGGCACTGTAGTATCGCATCAGTACGCCGGATTTGATTGGGCGGGCAGGTGTTAGCCCCTCCCCCTGTCATTCCAGGGCAGGTTGTTGATTGGCTGCACTTTCAGCAGGATGCACAGGCTTCCCGCCTCTCCTATCTCCTACTTCCTCTGTGTCCTGATTGGTGGATAACCCGCATGCCCTTCAGTCTTTCTCGAACACCATTGGCCAGCTCCTAATCCTGGCCAATCGCTGCTCTCCTGTGTTAACCCTTCGTTTCTCCGCCAGCTGCCTCTCCTCCCTCCCCCGCCCCCTCTCCCTCTCCTACCTCCCCCGCCCCCTCTCCCTCTCCCTCTCTCCCTCTCTCTCCCTCCCTCTCCCTCTCTCACTACCTCTCTCTCTCTCTCCCTCTCTCCCTCTCTCTCTAACTCTCTCTCTAACTCTCTCTCACTC
>JAODUK010026013.1:0-24146 GCA_027564635.1 Typhlichthys eigenmanni
ACGTAGTGTGAAGCACTTTGTGTTACATGAATTTGTATGAAAAGTGATATATAAATAAAGATTGATTGATTGATTGACTTTATCGATACCACAATTGATACTTTTCTATTTGAAAGAATTTTCCAAGCCTATGACACCTCCTCCTATAAAACTACATCTGCGGAAATAATTTACCTATCCCAGGACCCGCCCATTTTTGCATGTCCTCCAATAACAGTTGAATTTGAAGGAACAACTGCCTGTTTTCCTGTAACAGCTTTCTATTGTAGTTTGTCCTACCTAGTTACAGTAACTAGGTAGGACAAGTGAAAGGGGTGGGGCTAAGACAATTAAGAGACCATGCAGCAGTTTTTCATATTTTTACAGTTTATAATTTTTCCAGTTCGTGCTTGAATCTTTTTTTTTTGGCCTATTAAAACCCACTAGTCTCGTTAACAGTATCGATAAGCTCAGACCTTACTGATTTTCGTGTTTTGAGAAATATGGAACCGGGTCTTGCTAACTTCGAGCTCAAAACAATACAGTATCGTTCCATGGTCATCCGCGGCGGCGCCTAACGTGCATTGTGAAGCAAAGCTTAGTGCCACTTTGTTTATGTGCCATCAGCTTATTTGAACGGTAAGCTAGCGAAAGACGAGGAGATATTTGGCGAATATGACAAAACGTGTATTAGCTTACAATTAGCATGCAACAGCTAACATTACCTTTACATAACCGCGACTCGATACCCATCCCTAGCACTGACTGGTCTAGAAAGGGCGTGAAGACATTCGGCTTAAATAAAGACCAATGCACACGGGGGCCCTGGAGGCCTACCTTTGTTATTACACTGGCTGTTGAAGTTGGCCTGGCCGTGCGTCTTGAGGTGACTGGTGATGTAAGCAGCACTGAGCATCTTGCCGCAGATATTGCAGGTGACCTTGCCCTCGTGTCTGATCATATGTGACCGCAGGCGATCTTTGGTGGCGAATGCTGAAGTACAAGCCTGAGGAAGGGGGGGAGACCATGTAAACTCATTGTCAACATGCAGACAGCTCATACGGAACGTCAACAACCTGAGCACAATAATAATTAGAACCATTTTGCACTACTGTATAGTATTTTATTAGTATTGTTATGCATCTGCCATCTCACAACTTTATTGCATCTGTAGTGTACATACACTGACTTACATTTATAGTTTATATATAGAGATATATACTGTGTATATATTAGGCCTGGGAAAGAAAAAGTAACTAGTTAATCAGTCAAAATTGCTGTGATTAAATCGCATTTAACTTTTTCTGGTGCTTTTAGTTCTTTTATAGACAGGACAGTATAGAGAGAGAGGAAGCGAGCGGGAGAGAGATATCAGGGAAGGTTCTGGAAATTACTTCAGGCCAGATTCGAACCCAGGCCCATCACAGAGCTACCACTTGCACCACAACCTGAAAATAGTAATCGTTTGCTGCTATATAAATTGTTTAGACACCTTTTAAATCACCAACCATTTGGAACACCAAAGAGAACACATCTAGCTTATTTTAAAGATATTGGGAAGAGATAGACAATGCAAGCAGCCAGGTGTCACATAGGCCTACAGTATGCTGCCGGTATTGAGAGAGTAAGCTCTGTGACATAGTCACGTAGGGCGGAAGTCTGAAGCGGAAACATTTACATGTGGATGGTGTGTGTATATAAAAGAAGTCGAACTCCAGATTCCTTTAGACAGTCTTTCCTTTCATATACACCCAGTCGGGGCTGAACGATTAATTGTTTTCAAACCGAAATTGCGATATGAACCAATGCGATTATGTGACCCAGTTTTTTTTTGTAACGTCAATGGTTGTATTTGCATGCCGTCCTGTTTGTTTGAGAGTAATTCTAAGTTAGCGCGATGCTCCTCCTAGGTCTACCAGTCATACTCTGAAATTCAAGACCACTATATTTCTATGGTACGTAGCCTGGCTACACGTCCACCAACAACACGTAAACACAATGAAACACATTCGTGGGAGATCTGATGAAAAATTGCCTCCGCTAAACTAGAAGTAACATCGGAAGATTTTGGATAATCCCGAAGAGAAGAAAAGTGTGGTCAATGGACACCACACCACACCTACTGTAGTGCCTGCTGTATTGGTTGTTTCCAAGGAAGTTGGCGACAGGCCGTATTAGCACGCTTGTGCGTGATGTGCAACTATAAGCTATGCCAAATCGACGAGCAGGTGATAGAGACTTTAACAAGGCAGCCAGCGTCTGGTTCACAAGATGCATTGTTTAAAAAAACCAAGACGTAGCACTATTGCCGACTCTTTTACTGAGATGAACAATGTTATAATAAATGCCAAATGCGAACGGTGAATGTAACTAGGTACCGTAGTCGAACATGCTTCACGACAACAAGAAAGTTACAATCTCAGGCGGAACTAGATCATTGGCATTATTGGACCTCTGTGTGTGCATTCTTACCGTTACTTGGCACTTAAAGGGCCTCTCTGACGAATGGACGTGCTTGACGTGACAGCTTAGGTGGTCCGGCCTGCACATGGTGGGAGAAACAGACACATTTGAAGGCAGGTGTTAAGAAACTGTAGTCAAGTAGTTTCTCCTTCACAAAATATTAAGACTGAAACCAAGGACGACCAAGAAACCTTCAGGCAATTTCCGGTAGCAAACTAGTCAATGGGGGAAGAAAAATAAGGGACAAAAAAAAAAAAACACTGTAAATGATTCAGTGGGGTCCAATTAATGTTTGAGTACACTACCTCAATTTCATCTAAGTTTTTCTAGTCGTTTCTCTCTTTACTCCCACTTTTTAGTCTGACCTAATTATGGACCACATAATGACAAAGTTCCTACGTTCGACCAGACCATTATATATGGGAAGGGGGGTCGGGGGCAGTATAAAATGAAAACAACACACAAGGAACAAAGTCGCTTGTGCTTACTTCCTTCCTACTTAGTAGACGTGACATGATTATTTCTTACATGTGCTCATAAGTAGTAGGAACATAGTTTGTATGTCAACAGTGTCATTATTATGAATAACCACTGATGAAGACTGGCCTCCGCACGTACTGAGCAGAGTCATATTTGGTGCGCAGCAGCACAATACAAGGCTAGGTTAGCGAGTGCAGGTCTGACATCATCCTCCACGGGATGTCACTCACTCTTTCTAAAACATGATTGATGATTCAGACACTGTGGCAGGCACTCTCTCAGAGTTAAAGGCAGGGTCAGTCATTCTCGCTAACTTCAAGCTCAAATCAAAACCGTATCGCTCCGCGGTCAACCACAGGCTCCGCCTCACACAGAAATGCACTGTGAAGCAAAGTGTAGTGCTACGGCTTTGTTGATACCAGCGGTGTTCGCCACGTTACTATTTACGGAGCCTGGGCTGTATAGAAGTTTCAGATTATTATTTCAACAGGCACAGAGAACGGGTAAGGTAGCGAAATGCGAGGAGATATTTGGTGAATTTGACAAAGTGTATTAGCTTACATTTAGCTTGTATTAACTGATTTTACCCTTAAATCTCGTAAAGTTATTTACTCCACACACACACACACACAGATGTATATTTGCTACTGTTTGAGATCATATACAGTCTCATATATTAATCTTCCAGCTACCATAAATCCAAACTGAAGATAACTTCTGTCATATTCACTATGACAGCCTACAATTCCTTTTGAAACTCAACTTTACCGCAGTCGTTTCTTAGGAAGTAGGCTCTGCTCCAACATGGAAGACAGGAACCAGGAGAAACCGTCAGTGAGGTCAATCAATAAAAATAGGCTATAGCCACGTGGATTTTGCCAATCCCTGTCCCCATTTGAGAACCACTTGTCTCGTAATCGCTCAGATTAATAGAAGAAATGATCTACAGATGTATTATGAAAAGAACATCAGTTGCAGATCTAAGGACATCATGTTTGGACTTTTTCAGCAACAAATAGCTTGAAAATAAGATCTTAGTAGAATTATAGTGTGTGTACATAAAGTACATACACACATACATTTGTACACTAATGGAACCACAGCTATACAAAAGAAAATCCCAAAACAAAAAGATCGATTCCAATATTATACGTATCTGTTGATGACAGTATTATTGACTGGAAAGCAGGCAGTATCTGGAATCTATGGAATGTGTCCTCTCAAGGCTTGGAAGTCCGCATTACACGTCAGCTCAATTTCAAATATTACATTAAGAATAAACTGATATGTTTCCTCTCCGTGATCCTGGAGCACATCTAGCAGCATATTGCATAAGCAGCTGTCCACCGTGCCTTGGCGTAGCGCATTAAACTCAAAACGGACACGCTCGATTTCTCCCTCCAACTAATGCAGAAAGTTTGGCAAATTAATATCTGTTAAGAGGCCATTTCACACTGGCAGGGCTTTTCACGATGGAAAAACAGGCTCTCAATCCCACTCTCTCAGCTGTTCAGCGAAGCTGCAAAGCTCACATCTCCCTCCCCAGTGTTGGGCAAGCTACATTGAAAATGTAGTGAGCTGAGCTACCAGTTAATCTACATTAAATTAAGCTTCACTATACTGAAGCTACCCCCAAGAGAAAAGTAGCAAACTAAGCTACAGCAACGCGGCAAACTTACTATACTACATTTAAGATATTATTTTTAAAAGATTTTATTGTAGCAACATTCAAAAGTGTAAGTCAAACAAATAAACAGGGCAACATTGTTCAGTTCAACTGTTTATTAAACAATAAGCTGTATTTTCTGCTCTCACTGTTCTTTCCATGACGTAAACTCAGCCTTGTCTTTATTCCCCCTCAATCCCCTGCATCAGCCCAGTGATTGGTAGACCTACGTCATGTCGGCTACACATGTAGGTCCGTGTATGTGATGGCATCACGTACTGATTCTTAGCAGTTGTATCAGACTTATGCTTGAGCTGCAGATTCAGAAATGCTTGGGAAAATGTAGCTTCTGTGGACGCTACCGCACTACTTGATCAGTTAAAGAGCGTCGCTACTGAAAAGCTATTTGTTCAGAAAACAGCGCCGCTACTGAGAAATGTAGTCTAACAAGTAGCGACGCTACCGCCCAACACTGTCGCTCCCACTGGTGGCTGCTACTAGCTTCATTAAAAGATGCAACGGACAGCTTCTTTCAAAACTACCAAACCTGTGAATGAACAATGACCCAAGTGGGAAACAGTATTACGGGTTTCCCCATTAACAACAGATACCACTGTGTAGGAACCAGGGGCTACTCTTTAAAGGCTTCCAATCTCCCGATACAAATATCCAAAACAATGCCCAGTGAGTTATATCAAATACAGAAATATTGCTTCAAGTTAAAAAAGACTTTAACTGATATAAAGGATTTAACAAATGGCTGGGGGTGGGGAGGATAATGCACTGACAAAGGGGAGGAGGGGGGGAAGGGGGGGGGGGGCAGTATGAAGGCTACGATGCATACAGGAGATAAATCAGAGCAGTCAGTCGACACACTACCATTGTGAGGACGGCTGCCACTGGAGACCCATCTCTTCTGGTGAAGCCTGGCCCCTGCAGCGACACCCTCCCTGTCCCGTGCTCTCCCTGAGAGGGCGACACCAGTGACCACTATGTGATGCACGCAAAGCTCTACACAGATACCACAGAGACTAGAGTGACAACAACAACAACAGTAACAACAACAGGAGGGAGCACTGTGATGCATCTCAATGGGAGCAAAGGTGGATCGCGTCCGGTGCTCTGATAAAGTGGTCGTGTCACCGAGGGCATGTTGCTGTGGAGGCTGACGTACGTAGGCAGCGCCCCGGACAGCTACTTCTACCATGCATGGCCTGGAACGAAGTCAATTTACCTCAAAACACCGTTGTGGCCTCAGATTGATCGTAGGTACTTGGGGATTAATGGAATATACTCAAAACACCCGTTAACGCCCCAGAGAGAAATAATGGACAATATTATGGTGACATCCGTGGACCTCCCCCCCATTGACTTGCATGGAATGCTGGGTCATTTTGGTCTGCGTAAAGGGTGAAAAGCCTCCCCCACTTCCCAAAAATCGAATGCGCAAGTGCGGGACATTGCACACTCTGTTAAATTCCATTCTCTCTGGAGATACACAGGGCCACAATGTCAAGGGCCAGTATGCAAACTGGTGTGGCTTTTTGGCTTTGCCTACGAGAGCAACACTGCAAAGACATTCCGAAACGTTTCGCTCTCCGGTTTGATGGTTCTTCCATGCCCTACCAACAATCTATCTATCTATGCTGGTGTTTTAACTTCAGTGGTGCATGCTCCAGCTTCTTTGGGACAAACAATCGCATTTGGAGATGCAAGAAAGCATTAGGTATCTAATCAAATATTGGGAAATTCACAAGATATTTCTCTATTTTATAAATCAAAAGAGCAGAAATATCTGCCGAAATGTAATTGTTATCTGCACCTTCTAAAACAAATGTTTCAATCTGTACATCTGAATATTTTAATTAAAGACTGCAGTAAAATGCATCAAAATGTCATTAATCTGTATTATAACTCCCACCATAGCTCATGAAATCCCATCAACATCTTCATTCAATTAGCATAACTTTATGAAAATTCAGTTCTTACCATTTTCTGAAACCTGGAAAACTGTAGCATGTTCAATGGATTATTTGGATAAACTGAAAGATCACGGCCGTGCATCCAAACACATAGCGTGTGTTTTAATGTAATACACATACTCGCCACCGGCATCTCTCTTTTTTCTCTCTCTCACTCAGTGTTCTGTATTCCGACATATTTACTATATACTACGCATTTTGCTTCCGTATTAATGCCCCGGCTGCAGTTATGTTCGGTCCGCACAATTTATAATATGATGGCATATTTATAGAACGACACTGCAATGTGTTTGTGGATGTCATGACCCAGTAATAGTCTATACGTGCAAGTATCTTTGTTAATGAAATACGTTACCTTAGCTCTATTAGATTCATGCCAATCTTTATATTGTTTGTCACTTAAACACAGTGATTCAAAACCACCACTCTACCTAAGGACAGTCGCGTTACATTTCAAACTAAACAGTGAGTTGGATCTTCAAGACAACGGTGGCCGACACGGTACAACTGAAGGCTGGACAAACAAACGCTTACCTGGAGAAGCCCTTCCCACAGACGGAGCAGATGTAGGGCTTGTGGACGCCGCCGTCGTGCGAGCGCACGTGGTACGTCATGCGGTCCTTCCTCTTGAACCTCTGCTGGCAGATGGGGCACTCGAACGGCTTCTCGTCCGAGTGAGAGAGCTTGTGGCGGTTGAGGTGGTAGACGTCACGGAAGGCCTTGCCGCACATGTCGCAGCCATGGTTCTTCTTCACGGGCTTGGGCGGCTTCTTGGGGAGGCTCTGCTGCTGCTGCTGCTGCTGTTGCTGCTGCTGGTGATGATGGTGGTGTTGGTGGTGGTGTTGGTGGTGGTGCTGCATGGGGCTCATGATGCTAGTGGCCGACGATGTGGACGAGGTGGTGGCCGTGGTCAGGATCCCCGCCACGGTGGAGACGTAGGAGGGGTTGTGGTTACCGCCGCCGCTGTTCTCCCGCGGCACAGTGGAGATTAGCGGCACCATGGTGGGGGCCGACTGCGTTTTCTTGGGCCGTGACACCATCTTGATGCCCGTGTGGCAGGACTCGTGCCGCCGCAGGTGGTAGCTGTCCCTGAAGGCCTTGTTGCAGTAGCCGCAGATGAAGGGCGTCTTCGACTTGGGCTCCTTCTTCACCACGGCCAAAGGCGGGCCGCCGCCGCCAGTGCCACTGGCCACGTTGTCCTTGAGGAGCTCCGCCACGCTGACCGGGGGCTTCTGGTCCAAGGGGATGGGCAGCACCGGCTTCTGGTCGGGTGGCTCTGACCCGGAGTTGAGCAGAGGCAGAAGGCTGTTCCCCGCCACTTGGTGCTGGTGGTGGAGGGCCTCATTGGCCTGCTGTAGCGACACAAGACACAAGCAGCAACGGTTAAGGCCCGGGTGGGCTGCCAAATACGTGGATGGGCGCTCGGGCTGCTCTGAGCGAACGTCACGCGGACGCACCGGCCGGGATCACTGGATCACTTCAGTAAGGACAGAGGGAAGAAACCAAAGATCAGTAGCATTTACTGCAGAGATGCAGTGGTTTTCACTTCAGCCTATCGGCGTTTCCCTGGCTTCCCTGAAGCTTACCCGCACTACGTCTGCAAATACAAGCTGGAGAAGAGAGAGAAACTCTGCTCCAATGTAGGGCTGTGCAATGAATCACATACAAATTGTGATTTCAATTTCGGCTCCTAATAATTACAAAAAAAATATAAGAAACAACGTATTTCGCACATTACGTTTTGCAAGGAAGTTCATTCATTTGTCTGTCACGCATTATGAGCCTGTTCTACTCTGATAAATGTTTATGTGACACCACCTTGAGCTGCCGTGTTGCGAGCCATTGGCGTGAAGTGTACTTTCGATTTACGTCTGTCGCAGTTGATACTAATGGTGGTTACAGTACTAACAGCAGTGTTTCTCAGTAGATGCTGCTTGTTTATTGATATTCCTGGGATTGTCACAAGTGTCCCGAAATATAGACTTATCTGTAAAACACTCGTCTTCCTATTTACATCGTGCTTGATTGAACACGATTTTTCATTATTTTTCATTGGGAAAAAAAACGATATTGGAAAATTATATCGGTTAGATTAGATGTTCTGAATTTCGGTCCAGCCCTATTATGCAAGTACTTGTAGTGGTTAGGCTCAGCCAAAGCCCTTTTATACAGGTCTGGCTGCCCGGCAGCCATCTTTGAACCTCCCCAGGCAGTTATTTAGGAAGACTGTATTGAAATAAATGGGGCAAAAGCCATAACTGGACTTTCACTGGGACATAAAAACAATGTAATAAGAGTACTAGCCCAACTATCCTTGACTAAAAAGTAAAATAAAGAAAACAACAACTAACGTCTATGAGGCCATTTCTAAGTTCGGAAAAATACAGCCTGCCTGAAAATATTTGTTTTATGATATAAAACAGCAAGAAAGGGAATCATGTTCTCCAACTATAGGCTACTATACAGTAGGCTGAGAAAAGCAGGTGTCTGTTAGAAAGAGAGAAAAGTGTGTAATTGTGCTTTTTAAAAAAAGGGCCTCCAAGATATTCTGTCCACACAATGGAAGAATGAAAAATGTCCCACTTTAAATACATACAGCTATGACAGGAACACAAAAATGAACCAACGGCATTAATAAAGTGGTGTACAGAGGACATCTTAAGTCTGCAGCTGCTAGCATTGTCCAATTGGCCACGGCGTATACCCTAACGGTTAGGAGAACTCGGGGGGAGGGGGTTTATGAATATCTTGTTCAAGGGGTGAGCAGGGGTTCACATTGTAACAAACAACGTCACAACAAGTCGCACTAAACACGCCACAGTTGCGACAGCTTTGTCCTCTTCTGTAATCACCATAGGGAAGGGTTAAAGGCCTGACCCGCGGCTTTTAGAGTGCAGCCAAGCATTCCCAGCCCGGTCAGCCAGGCAAGGGATGTGATCCGAAGAGTCCAAAGATCCCAAACTGTGCCGGTGTTTTTTTTTTTTTTTTGCAGTGTGATCTTTTGTGGAGAACACAAATCCATGCACTGATGCACTTATGGCCCTGGGTAAAGGGGTGGGGGGGTGGGGGGGGGGTCTATTCAGCTGCTGCCTTGTCTTTACTGTGAGTCTCATCATGGCGGAAACAACACACACACAAAACATGATGTTCAGTCTACTTTATATGATCCTTACTGTTGTGGGACTCGGACTAGAATTATTACTCCCATTAGCATTAGGGTATGTATGATAGGCAGACCTAAGATGTAATCTGTGTGCATGAGGGTTGGGTGTGTGCGTCAGCCACACACACACACACACACACACACACACACACACACACCAAGGTAGCCTGCTGTGCTATGTGATCATGCTGCTCTGATGATTTTTATACAAATACAGGCTGGAGGTTCAGGATAAATAGCACTACAACAGAGTAGGAGGGTGTGGAAAACACAAACGAAGCAAGATGGAGTGACTATGACAGACGCCATTTCAGGAAAACATTGTTAATCCAGCTACGTGTGTCCAGCCACAATTGTGGTGACCCTATTCTCTAAATGTATCATTAGAAAATATGAGCACATTATCACATCCTAAAATTAGATATTCTCTGCTGTAGCGTGAATAGGGGTTAGGTTTTTAAGCCTCCATAATTTATTAGAAATAAGAACTAGAAACAAATTTCACAACTTGCAATATAAATGCATTTTATTTGTATTGCAAAACACCCTACTAAGCCTGACAGATACCCTGACGGCCAAAACAAGACCGTCAGAAGAAAAACAAGTCACTCTCACTAGAGTATAGCCTCATTGGGATGCCTCATCAAGTGATTTATATTACTCACTGAACCATGAATAACATTTTTCTACATGCACATGCAACAGCATTGGGCCTAGGTATTGTAGTAGTGGAACCCATTAAATTAAAACACCCACACTTAAAAACAGGATTGATAATTGACTAGGTAGTTAAGTATTACAGCCAAAACACATACAGCACATATTGAAATGTCCAGTCCAGGCAGATAGGATATGAAGATTTATATTAAAACAACAGTTCTGATAATTTAACATTCAGCAGTACAAGTAATGTGGATGATTTCAGGTATTTTCATGTACAAGTGAGGTGTGTGTGAACTACCGCGAAGCATCTTCATTATGTTTAATAAAACATTGGATTATGTTATAGTTCAGAAATACAACTATTAGAGCGCCTTGTTTTCATTACTTTAAATGTATCGCATTCTCTCAGGCAAGCATGACTAAACATGCCAGTAGTAATTAATACAATATTTACGTATGCGTACTGGATTCATTGTTATTTTAAAACCTAAACAAAACATACAAAAGTAACTGGTAAGTACAGAGCCTGTGTGTATAGATCTGCAGATGATTTGGCTGTGAACAGTATCTGACCACCAGTTTCCCTGTAGGGTGCTACAGCTACGGTCGAGTGCGATGCCATGATTTTCGCCAAGACGCGGTTCCATATTTTTGGAACGAGGAAAAGGGGGGAAAGTTTTGAGTCGGACGTGCGGATTATATCCTCCTGTCCGTGTGCCAAGTACTTCTGATTTGCCGATGTTAAATTACAACTAGTGTGAGTGACGAGAATGTGTCGTACTCCACTGCAATGTTGCCAATAATTAAATACACTTAGCAAATTCACGAATAGCATAACGCTATCACATTATTCTTCTCGTCCCTGTCTATGTGACGCGCTAACAGTGGTTAGCTACCCCGTTAGCTTAGCTTAGCTCGAACAGCAGTAGCCCGAGCTAATGGCTAATTTGCCAGAGCCCGCGTGAACGGTAGTTATACATTTGGACATTCCGTGAAGTTATTGACCGACAATAATCACGACGAGTCAGACAAAACATCGGAACATGGTCGAAATGTATAACCAAACACGTACGAATGCGCTCTTTGATAATCGCCATGAAGCGTGCACAGCCGGGGGTCTCGGGTTTGACTACGGCTGGCTAGCAGGTTGCTTAAGCGAGCCAAACAGCGAGCTAGCTACCCTGCTCCCGGGCAAGCTAAAGCTACCACCATTGTTTTGCTTGGATTGCTCCACTTGAAATCAATGCATACAAATTGTTCAGGCAACAATGTCCGCGCCGTTTCGAACGTGTTAATATAGTTGGTTACATTTTCAGAGAAATTCTATCACTTACTTGGAATAAAAATGTACTCCAGCTGGGCTCCATTGCAACAATTACAATCTGCAGGAAACCTCCAAGGAATCTGCAACAAAGCAGCTGAACATGGCCGACACAACTTCCTGCACCCACCGGGCTGAACCACGTCCAGCACTTCTCTCGGGACGGCTGGGAGTCACAATCACTTCGATTCACATTAACTTTCATACAGAAAATGTCTTCAGGAGAAAAAACAATGCTGGATCGTAGCTATTTTATAAACATATCATATCAAATAATTAATAACTCATATTTTTTAAGATGTGCAGTAGCCTAATAATAACCTCCTTAATAACTACACTCTATTTGACATGGATTTATAGGCCAAGTAATACTGTTATAGCTAATATACAAGGCATTTTAGTTATAGTCGCCTGCCAATTAGTTAGGCTAAATTGTAACCTACATTATGAATTATTAGGCTTAATTTAAAGTCTAACATTAGACTGAAATTTAAGTCTTGGTATATGACTGATATGTGTATAAACAATAACAATAAATATAAAGCAAATGTCATTACCATTGTCTATTTTCAAGAGCTAGGCTATGTGAATATTGATTAATAACATTTTATATTGATTTACAATAAACATTACATTTTGCCCACCTTTTGTTAGCATTGTTAAATGCACATGTGCCTTATTACAGCTATGTGTGATATTCAAGTCATATTGGTCCAAACATTTTTTTTTTTGTTGAAATCATGTGGAATTTAGCATTTTTATCTTTGGGCCTAATAATAATGTAACTCCATATCATATACTATTTTTAACTATGTATTATTAATTTTTTAAGATATCTTCTTATGTCTGGTTGCCATTTGTTTGTTTATGACCTCACACACTGAATTTCAACCCCAAGGCAAGCTCACCCATCTGGTCTTAGAGTTGCGGGGAAGCAGAACTAACAGTAGCAGAGCATTCTATAAATTCCTCTAAAAATGTTGCCCTACAAGGATAATAATAATATAAAATTAATTATATTTTTTGGACGTTATGCCTTTCATGCTCTTGCTTGGTCTTCTTCATAAGACAATTGTGATTTATTTTCCATGTAAGTTATTTTTGATGACTTACACTTTTCATAATAATTATGAAATAATAAGTTTCACTCAGCCGATCTGCCTAATAGCTAGTAGGACTACCATGATCTCAAGCTGTGCTTGTCACTAGTCAACTGACATCACCTTTTCATAATAAAAGAAAATGAGGCATTATCTAAAATATTTGTTTCCATTTACTTCTCTAAATCACATCAATAAACTACATAACCTTTGTATAATCTTTCATTGTTTTTCTGTTCCAGCTTGTTCCATATTTATGGATACATATATGCAGTGTAAGTATATTTACAGATTATAGTTCTTAAAAAGTATGGTCACATCGTGTTTTTAAATCGCACTGTTTTTTGCATTTGTACCCTCATAGGCCTAATGTACGCCTACTGTACAATGTCAGTTTTGGATAGACTGGCTGAACAAGTAAAGTAGCCTATTCTCTTCACACCACATTCAGCAGGATTCACTTCATCCATTAAGCTCCAAATAACTTTAAAAATAACTATTCGAATAGAAAAAAATCCCTGCCTTTTCTTTAGAATGACACTGAATCAATCATCAAGGTGAGATGACATTTATAATTAAACAGTAAGGACCGATATAGTGAATCATTTTCAAGATTAATGACTATTGAGATAAGAGATTTGCAATTATTTATGTTGTCCTGTCCTTGACTTGGTGTGTTTCACTTCTGTAAAGTGCATTGCCTTTTAATAATGCAGTTATTAATTATTTCTTTCTTAAGTCCCTTCCCTATAAGAGGCATTTGTCTCTTGATAGACCTTTGATTTGCATAGTTAAATAAAGGTATACTGTTTTTCTATTAAAAATAATCATATTGCCTTGATACCCTATACCCTAATTAGGTAAATCTATCGGTGATTGGTCCGTATGTAACGGTGGCCAGCAGGTAGCTGTGCCGTAAATTAATCCTCACTCTCCGACACCTCATAGGACGCTCTGGCGACACAGGCCAGGGCCCATGGGTTTTTGTCCTGCCTTGTAGGAGCATCCGCTCTCTGCGTGGGAGATCAGGGTTCGATTCCCCGAGGGAGTCAGAGGTGCAGAACCACTCCACAGCAATCGGCAACATCTGGCTCACCGTGTTGCTTTCTCTTCCGCATCCTAGTGACGTTGGTGCAGCAACGAGCAGCCCACGTTCACCTGCAACAGCAACGTATGCTATGACACGCTCGCTCCCATCTTGCTTTTCTACATTTCTGAGTCTTCCAGATTGTGCCGGTGGTAGGGCTGGGCGATATACCGGTATATATCGGTATATCGGAATTATTTTCAATAGAGATATAAAATTAGACAATATCATTTATATCGATATAGTTATATTATGCATTTATTCATGTATTTTTCAATTTGTTCGTCTTTCCCTCCATGCCTGCACTTAGTGCGTTCAGAGTGTCAAAGGGGCGGAGTCACCAGAGAAAGCTCACGTCAATTAATGTCACTAAACATTAAAAATGTAACATTTCCATCAGGTTTCCTGTTTTTTTCTATATGCCTGAAGTATTTAGCCCACTTTATAGAAAATATCGATATATATCGTGTATCGGTATTGAACCTAAATATGTCGGGATATAATTTTTGGTCCATATCGCCCAGCCCTAGCCGGTGTCCACCCCGTCCATCTTCTACAACATAGTGTTTGTTTAGGCCTTCTAGAAAGAAATGTAGGCATCGGAGCAGAGGCTTGGAGACCCTTGGTTGGCATGCCCACCTACTGTCCCCAGTATATGTAGGAACTGTGGCTTGTAGTCTCCTAAGGGGGACTATGCATCTACTTACTCATCTATATCCTGCACATATTACTTTGTTAATTAATGGATATCATCACATTTCTGGTTGGTGAATTCTACTTGTTTGGGTTTGAGGTGCCCCAAACAGGTGTGAGACCTTCCTTGCCGTGTCCTACTTGTAAAAGCAGTCAGCAGAGTCACTGAAAATACCATTGTCCCTCATTTCATGTTGAGTATCAGCCTGGGCTATTTTGTGCTTAGCATTGCAGCAGAGCTCCACTCAGGGTTCAAATGTCAAATTCCTTGACTTTTCTCTGACTAAAAATCAAATTTTCCATTAAGTTATTTATCCAAGTGAAGGTCAAGCTGGATAACATACAGTATGGGACAGACTAAGAATTATTGGCTATAACGGCATGTTTATTTAATACACCGTATGCACGACATAATTTGTGAACATGAGAGTGTTCTCCATGGCGACAGTATTATGTCTGGTGTGTGAGCATTGCAACGCATTTTTATTCATTTTTTTATACTTAATTTTTGTGTATGCGTTACCATTGTATCTGAAACCAGCACAGCAAAACATTGGTTTGGTCTTAAACGTATTGAATGTATATGTTCTCTTGATTTGGTAAAATGTAGGTACTTTTAGGCTAACCTGATACACCATGATATATTGCTCTCTGTGTTGGGTGTTTTTGCACCTGAATGTCCAGAACATGGTTCGGACCAAGGTTCCTGTTTTTGATACTTTGTATACATTTGATCCAAGTCGATCAGATTACGTTTGGTTTCACATTACAATTTTACAAGCGAACTAGAACTTTGCCTGGCATATCTACGCCTTGTCGTCATCATCACCTGCATTTCAATTTACTTGACAAGACTGATTGGTTTGTGGTCGTGCGTCTGACGTCGGCGTGTTTCCAAGATCGGAGTATAGGCAGCCTTTTCCGAATATAATGAGCAGAGAACAATGAATGAACTAATTTCGTTGTTGTTAGAATATTATTCGCAACAATTAGGATACTCGCTTGTTTGAATTCGCAAAATGAACGTCTTAGAGTGCAAAAATTATATTGTTGGCAAAAGACAGCTTTAACACAAAACAGGTCAATGGAGAGTTATAACAAGGGCAGGTACAAACCAGTAGACAATAAGCACAGTAACACATACAGTAGATGGGGAAACGGACAGGGAAACACAAGACAAACCGTTATAGACAAAACTACAATTAGGATATCCTGGATAATGTAAATAATTGTAACTAAATATTACATCTCCCCTCTCCCAATGTGCTACCAGCGCCACTCATTTTCAGTCATAATCCTGCCTGCCAACTTTCAGAACCATCCAAAAAGTGTTTTCACCCTGCAAACAAACTGATGAAGCGCGAATGCAGCTGGACATTTTTTTTTAATACACCATGGATGGCGAAAACGGATTGCTTAATGCTGTCTGCTGTTGATAGATGATACTGGACACAGGAACACCCCCCCCCCACCCAACCCCCGAGCTCGCCACCCGCCAAACAGGCCCCGCATCGAGTGGATAGGAGCAGGCCAGGCCTCTGCCCCCGGGTCTGGGTCTTCCAGCCAGAGCAGGGCCGACCCAGCCGACGAGGAACCATACGAGGGATCCACAGACACCGCTGAGGAGGGTGAAGAAGCCCGACCGCATAGGGGACCGGACATAGCCACGGATTAGGTATTTTCAGAGTTCCCCCTTTGTCGACGGAGGAAGAACGGACCCACCTGGGCAGTTCGCCACGGCCCAGCAACGAAACCCCAATCTGGCCCAGGACCCCAGAATGAGGTGAGAGCCACGCCACAGACCCCACCCTCCCCGTACTTTGCTGTAAATACAGGGCTCTTATACAGGGTGACAAGGGAAAGGGGTGAATTAATAGAACAATTGCTGGTTCCACGTCTCAAAGGTACTGCATCTAGCCCACACTCACAAGCTAGGGGCCCACTTGGGATCGCAGAAGACCTATGAGCGTCTACTGATGAGGTTCTTCTGGCCGGGGATGAAAAAGGCAGTGGAGAACTATTGTCGACAGTGTGCTGTCTGTCAGTTACACTGTCCGAAGGACCAGTACGGTACCAGAGCCCTCTGATCCCCTTCCCATTATAAAGGTGTCGTTTTCATGGATAGCGATGGACATCGTTGGTCCGCTGCCCAAATCTGCCCGGGGACACAAGTACATACTGGTACTGTTGGATTATACAATCAGATACCCCGAGGCTATTCCCCTTCACACTACCACCTCAAAGAACATCAGCTGGGAGGAATTCCAGATATTTTCAAGAGTGGGCCTCGCTGAGGAAATTCTGACCGGTCAGGGTACGTGTTTAATTTCCCGAATGATGGCCTATCTATGCAGGCGCTTGAAGGGGAAACAACTAAAAATGTCCATTTACCATCCGCAAACGGATGGACTGGTGGAAAGTTTTAACCGCACGCTAAAAGCCATGCTGCGGAAACTTACCGAGGAGGACGCCGAGGATTGGGACACGCTGCTGCCATATGTGTTGTTTTCCATCCGAGAGGTACCCCAGAGCTCCACCGACTTCTTCCCCTTCAAACTGCTGTATGGAAGGAGGCGCCGTGGACTGTTGGACCTGGCCAATGAGGTCTAGGAACAACAGCCGTCCCCCCATCGCACGCTGATCGAACACGTGGACCAGATGCAGGTCCGTCTGGCGAAGATCTGGCCCATGGTAACGGCTCACATGCAACAAGTGCAAGCTGCACAAGTCCGTGTCTACACCCGGAACGCAACTGTCAGGACATTCCTGGTGGGAGACAAGGTGCTGGTGCCGACAAAGGAACGTACATTTCTGGCCAAATGGCAGGGGCCCTATAAAGTAATGGAGAAGACGGGGCGGGTGAACTACCTGGTGCGGCAGGACGGAAAAAGGCAGGGGGACCAGATCTATCACGTGAACCTGCTCAAACAGTGGCACGAGGCCCAGGACTGTGATTTACGCTACCCAGAGGGTTGGCTTGATGTCCCTATTGGACCCCAACTGCTACCAGCCCAGGAACAGGGGCTAAATGAGGCTGTCCAGGAATATGCTGATGTCTTCTCTGACGTTCCGGGGTGAACCCAGATCCTGGAGCATGACATCATCACTAAGCCAGGCCGTATCATCAGACAGAGGCCCTATCGACTCCCAGAGGCCAAACGGGAAGCGATACGGGAAGAGGTTCGGAAGATGCTGGAGCTGGGGGTGATTGAAGAATCCCAAAGCGCCTGGTGCAGCCCTATTGTTCTGGTGCCGAAACCAGACAACACACGCCGGTTCTGCAATGACTTTAGGACTCTAAACAAAGCTTCGAAATTCAACGCATACCCAATGCCCCGAGTCGATGAGCTCATCAAACGGCTGGGGCCAGCCTGATACATAAGCACACTGGACCTGACCAAAGGGTACTGGCAGGTTCCCTTGAACCAGTCCGCCAGAGAGAATACGGCGTTCTCGGGCTACATGGCACCCCGGTCACGTTCCAACGGCTAATGGACAAGATTTTACAGCACCATCGGCCCTTCGCAGTCACATATATCGATGACATTGTCATACACAGCGCGGAATGGGACCAACACATCAGGCACCTCCGTACAGTCCTGCAGGCTCTCCGAGAGGCAGGATTAGTCGCCAACCCACGTAAGTGTCACTTGGGCCTGGCGGAAGCGGAAAACTTGGGCCACACGATTAGTCGGGGTCTGGTGAGACCCTAAAACCAGAATAATGATAACTGATAGATGTGGCCGAGTCTGTCCACAAAGAAGCAGATCCGCACCTTTTTGGGACTGGCCAGGTATTATCGGCAGTTCATCCCTGACTATGCCAACATTGCGGCCCCCTTATTTGAGCTCACGCAGGCAGATAAACCGCAACAGGTAACGTGGGATGAAGCGACGATCGGGGCATTCAATGCTCTCTGGGCGGTCCTGAGCTCCGGGCCTGTCCTGACCGTCCCTGACTTTGGCCATCACTTTGTCCTCCAGACAGATGCCCCCGGGTCGGGGTTGGGGGCCGTGCTGTCTCAGCTTAGCGATGGTGAGGAGCACCCTGTTACCTACATCAGCCGGCCACTTCTGCAGCACGAGAGGAATTATGCTACAGTGGAGAAGGAGTGCCTGGCTAATAAATGGGGCGTCACCAAGTTGAGGTATTACCTCTCGGGACGGCAGTTCATGCTGGTAACTGACCATGCTCCCCTGAAATTGATGTTTCTGAACAAGGAGAGGAACGCCAGGGTTCCAGGTGGCTCCTGGAACTACAGGACTTTTCGTTCACGGTGACACACCATCCTGGGCGGCTACACAGCAACGCTGATGCCCTTTCAAGGCGTGTTGAAGGCCTGTGGGCTGATGCTCCCTGCCCAGCCAGGGAGCTGATGGGGGGGATGTGTGGTGTCCTGCAGGACACACAGAGGCTAGGGCGGCGCAAGGCAACAAGGCGTGGTATGGGAGGGACGCTATCTACCTGCCAGGTGCCTTGATCAGTGGAGGAGCCCCAGGTGCAGCTCATTAACTCATCAACCCAAAGACAAAAAGGGAAAGAAGGACGAGATGCAAGAGAGAGCAAATGGGGAGGTAATGTGGGCGACTCTCTCCGAGCGACCAAGCGCAATGACGTATATTGGTGTGACGGCTGATTAGAAAATCCCGACCTAATTCTGTTGCCTTGTTTCACCAGACACCCTGGACCGGCGACACTCCCCTTGGATCACGGAAAACAGACAACTTCTTTATTTATATAAAGAAGTTAAACCTACCTCCTATTGGCTTCAGAGTTCTATCTCCCCCCCGGGGTGCCACAACATTTATGTGTTGTAACCTATACTGTAGGTGAAAGCTTATTCTGGTGGAGAGAAACTATAGACTATACTTTATATATTCTTATATTTTTGTTTTATAAACAATTAAATTTTTTCAAAATTTTCATCAATAATTTAAAATTAGGTCCACATATTATGTACATGAGTACATTTAGGAGGAGAAATAAATAAATAAATATGAACAATTAAGAGAAAACAATAATTAACCTAGCAGAATCATAGAGAGCCACACACTGCACAAACATTTTATATACATAAATAAATAAATAAATAAATAAATACACGAATAAACAAATAAGCAGTAACATATGTCTTACAGTATAGCATACAATGTTTTTAAAAGAACGTGTTGTCCTATCTAAAACATGAATGAATGGTGCAAGACCAACAATCACCACCAGGGGCCAATCTGATTCTATCTGATT
Source organism: Typhlichthys eigenmanni (assembly GCA_027564635.1). NCBI lineage: Eukaryota > Metazoa > Chordata > Actinopteri > Percopsiformes > Amblyopsidae > Typhlichthys > Typhlichthys eigenmanni. The sequence continues at coordinate 19,842 of JAODUK010026013.1, forward strand.
TTGAATCTTAAATATTGCTGTTCGACCGGCTTTGAACATTTTGTTTCTTGGAGTTTCTGTAGGTGATTAGTTTTCTCAAATAAATATTAATAATAAGAAGAAGAAGAAAAAGAAGTAATACAATTGAACAAAATTGAAACTTTTGACGATCTACTGATTTCCAACTTTTCAATATGCTCCAGTCCAATAAACAAGGATATTCCTGTCCCGTTGAGTCTGGCTGTGACATTTGCCTGCCCAGTGCTGGCATGGTCCTATCCCTAAAATGCATCTTCTTGTATCTGTCCTGATGGCATCCCACTCTGCAGATCTATACCACACTGATCCCACAGACTATATGTAATAGTTGTTCAGTCTAATTGCTATGGAGCAAGTCTCTGCTTTCATCAATCTAACATTGAAAACTAAACATGTAATTCAATGATCGCACAAAAAACATTTGCACTTGTTCCTGCTTACAAATAAATAAATAAATAAAAACGTTTATTCCAAGCCTGATACCATGTAATTTGACTGCGCATTGACATTGTTAAAGCATGTTCATAAACTTTATCAACACTGTTGGATGATGGAATACATTATCTCTAAAGTGATATTATTAAAACAAGGAGGTTAATACCAAATTCCTTTTACCCCCTTGAACCTAAGATGGTGACATGACAAAAAGTATCAGGCTGCAAAGATCAAAACTACTATTAGCCTTTAAGAAGAAGTTGTTAGTGCCACATGAGCATAGGCTAGTTGTAAGATAACCATATGTAGGAGGGTTGGAGATATATAGCCTACATCTTCTGGAAAAACATGACAAATGCTTAATGTTTTATAGCATATAACACTTGTTATATTCTTCCACCATGTGTAAAGAGACATTTTTAAGAATGGCTGTTAAATATTAAAAGCACGATAGGCTACTTTTAAAACTGGCTTTTCTGCTATAATCGGGCAATACATTCGTTACAGTGTAATAAGACTTCTTTCCCCCGACTGCTTGGAAAAGTCCCAAACTCCATTCAGCATCTTTCAATGGACTCCAGTCAAAGAAAGAAAAAAAGCTTTTGATAGGCCTGAGCGAGTTGACGCAGGCGCTCCAAACATCTCCCATCAATTTCGCCGAGGAAGACTTCCGGTGGTGTGTCATGGCGGTGGCATGGTGAATTTCGCTGAAAGGGAAAAATGCATTTCCCCCGCTGTCGCTTTTGATTGAGTCACTACAGATTTCATGCATATCTAAAAGTGTCAGGTACTATCGCATACCGTGGGTTTTCAAGCAGCGCATCCGCGGCAGCCACCCGCCCGGCCATGGCGGCACACAAACCACTGGAGTGGGTCCAGGCCGTGATTACTAGATTTGATGAGCAGGTAAGAGAGTTGAGCAAATGCGATTCCGTGGAAGGATGTAGATGGCCTTTCCAGTTTGTAGGCCTATCCGCCTTATTTAAACAATTGCTAAAACGGAGACAGTCGACTTTTTGTCTTTATTTAAAGGGACGATTATTCGGCTGGAATGATCGCTACCGTGTTGGTTTCATTATTACTCGTGCCAGCAACAAAACACGTCAGATGATGTCTTGCTAGTACGCGCTGCTCCTGTTAAGGACGTATTCGATGCATTGTGACCCGGTGTGCCAAAACGATAACACGATGTCGTCGCTTGTTGCATTACAGTCAACACTTAGATTCGCATTTAGCTACGAATGCTAGCGTTTCCTTTCATGTCAGCTAGCTGTGTAGCCGAACACACACACACACAACACACTCTAGCTGCTGTAGCTAGCTAATGTAAACAAATGAGATTTGATTGGAGTTTTGCACATTGTATGCATATGAGGAAATTGGTTGCGTTGTGAGTTAGGCTTGGCGTGACACACTTGTACTGCGCTAATGTATCTGCTTACAGTCATATTGCTTTGTTTGCATGCAGAATACATACAACAAATCACGCATAGGCGGTATAATTCACAAAGGCGATACCCTGTGAGGACGTTATGTGCCCTTTGTTTATTCGCAACAATTTGTGTTGCAAAAAGGTTTCTATTAATGTGTTGTGACTGTGAGTGACAAACCCTATTCATTCATGAAATGCAAATCTCTATTCTCTCTCTCTCTCTCTCTCTCTCTCTCTCTGAGATAGATTATTGAGAATACTTTTTTCTCCAGTATGTTTAACGTTGTAAGACCCTAGGTCTAAATATAAATGTACGATGTCACTTAGCTCTCCAATGTACACATTTACAAATGTTTCTTTAAAAAAAGAAAACACACATTTACTATCAATGGAAAGAACATATAACCTATTGGCTATGTAAATGTAGGCTTAAAAATTTGCAAATGTGTTTTTTGGAGCACTAAGTGATGTTTTCTATGGACTAAAATGTGTCTTCCAGGCTTAACGGCCATTTGAAAGAAAATACTATTTTCCTCTGGTGTTAGTGACCAAGGATTGTGGATTACAGAGGCTTAATGGCTGAGCCTGGATCATTACAGTTGAAAGAAAGTGGCATTAGTGATTAAATCCACAACTTGCTTATTGTTTCCAAAATTTTACAGTCAGTCAATGTTTTGTCCTTGTTAATTTATAGTTAATGATCTTAATTATAAGTGATTAACTTTTTTGTAACTATTAGGCCTACTCCTATATTACCTTTTTATCAATCTGTAATTTAGATCTAACCAAATATTGCTGGCATGGTTTGGGTCCACCTGCCTGGAATAGTCCCTGCAAATCAATGCAAAGTTGTTCTAAGTGATTCTGTTCACCCTCAGATAGAGCTGGGACGATATATGATTTTTTCGGTATAATAATTACTAACTTCTATTGTGGTCAGTGTCTATTATTTGGTTAATCATGCATTTCCTCTCGTAAGTATGAATATCTTGGAAAAGCTCTTGAGCTCACTTGTGCAGTCCAGTTGTACTGAGGATCCCACATATTTCCAGTGAGTTGTCACCATGTTTGAAAGCTTGGCTTGCCCATTGTATCCCCCCACAAAAAAAACAGATAGTGTCCTAAAAAAAAAATAGTCTCCTATGATGCAATGCAATATTCTGTTGTGATTCCATTCTACTGGATGTCTAAGAGTTATAAGCATATTTTAACAATTATCAGGATAATATTGTAAATCGCAATACTTTGGCCAGAAAAATTGTTATGTGAATTTTTCATATCGTCCCATACCTACCCTAGGATGAAACGTGAGATGTCTGATGGGAGTGGCCTCTCTCCAAGATGAGAATGATTGACAGTTATGTCAATTATAGCGTTATGGTCTTCATAGTCCCCATATCTCATGCCATATATTACATGGAAGCTTTTCTGGTGGCGCGTTACTAAGATACTGCCCAACACCTTACAAGACACTTTTTATGTTCACCATTGTTGCGTAATCTATCACACATATGTCTTCATGTGAAGCCAATGTGCAATGAAGGCAACAAGATGGTTCCATGTGGCCTGTGAGGAATGCCAGACCATGGCAGTGTGAAACAAAGAGGTTACTGACACTCCTTGCTCCAGTGGATTGGGAACAGGGGCTTGGCCTGTCTTGCATATTGTGTATTAAAGGCATGTGAGTTTGTCACTCACTTGTCTTTTAATGAGTTCCTGTTCCGAGATGTGTTTCTCCTATAGGAGTGGATATAGACATGCCCAGGGCTCTTGTCCCTGGGGATACTGTTTTCATGTTAAGCTAGGAAGCAGTTTCCATCACTGGAATCACTTTTAGTGTTTTACAGTGTGTAAAAGCACATTCTGAGAATGGACATCAACACCAAATTACAAAGTTACCTGTAGTATCTAGATTCTTGAATGACTTACGGTATCAAGTCAACTCGCACATGAAATATTCTTAAACAGTTTACCTTTATTTTATGTTCCCCAGCTTCCAATTAAAGTTGGACATCAGAATACCCACACCAAAGTCAGTACAGAGCACAACAAGGAGTGTCTGATCAACATCTCAAAGTACAAGTTCTCGCTCGTCATCAGTGGTCTCACCAACATCCTCAAAAATGTCAACAATATGGTGAGCGGGCTTCTTTTCTTTATCTGCATTTCTTCAAAATACTATTATCACCTAGCATCATGTATTATTATTATCACCTAGTAGTGATGCACCGATCTGTGTTGTTGGCCGATACGATTGTGATTTGCATTCCGCAAAATCGACTGATACCGTTTTTTTACTGTGTGTGTGTGTGTGTGTGTGTGTGTATATATATGTATGTATGTATGTGTGTGTATATATATATGTATATGTATATATATATATGTATGCATGTATGTATGTTTGTATATATATGTGTATA
>JAODUK010026023.1:0-20289 GCA_027564635.1 Typhlichthys eigenmanni
TGGTCCTGATGGCATCATCGGTCCGTGACCTCCAGCACTCACTGGATCGGTTCGCAGCCGAGTGTGAAGCGGCTGGGGTTATTATTATTATTAATAATTGTTACTAATTAAAAAAAAACAACATACGTCTGATATAGTCAGGGACAGAACAGATAAAAGATATAGTGAAGATTTTTATAAGCCACTGTGAGTAGCCACGTTAAAATAAAATGTAGGCTGTCTTGTTTCTTATTTTCACCTTACATCACAACTTCAAACACATAAAAATCTGCAATTGTTCACTTTTATTCCCAAAGTATTAATGCTTTTATTTTCAATATATTGCATATTTAAGTAGGCTATACTCGCTAGCTGTACCAAAACTTAAATGTCGTTGAAAAAACAGGGTATTCATGTTTTTGTTTGTTTGTTTAAAATACTGAAATATCAGCATTATTAGAAATTATTAGGTTATATAAGTTATAGATTTTAATTAGTATTGTGATACCATCTTGATCTCACGATTTTTTACTTGTCTAATATAATTTGCAATGCAGAAACAACTCAGGATTTAGTCTGTAAATAGTAGTAATCGGTTTTCAAGAATGTAAATTGTAATGGAAAAGATTAACAGAGAATTCTGTAGGCCTACATTTCCTGATTTTGTTTTTGCCTTTGTACTATATTGATTGATTGATTGATTTGGAGGATTTTTGACAAAAAGTATATAGGCCTACAACTTTTGTTTTAACAATACTGTAAGTGTAATATTGCCGAAAAAGTACGATTTAAACCGTCTTTAAAACGATTTATTGAAAACGTACCTCTAAACAAACAAAACATCCCCCCCCCCCCCCCCCCCCCCCCACACACACACACACACACACACACACACACACACACACACACACACGCAAAAGGAAAAACGTTGGCAGTGATAGCGCACTTTTATTCGGTGGTCCAGTGAACAATGCAACCACTAGATGGTAGTATCAATGCAGGGAGCCGCCGAAGCTTTAGAATGGCAAATAATCCAATTCAATATGTGGCAAGCAAGCATACACATGATCAGAATACATTTATAGAAAACAGGTTAATTATCGCAAGTCATGGTCTTTATAAAAATTTATATTTAACATAGGCTACTGTAGTCAGCCACACAGGCAATTACAAATAGCTTACAAATGTTTCAAGACTGTGATAGCTGAGTGTCATTTTCTTTAGAATCTACTTTTGCATATCATTGCATGTCACTATTAGCTATAGTGTAGTTTCAAGAATATGTAGCCAAAGTCTGACTTGGCACACATACCACAAGCTACAAAGCAGAATATATCTGAAGAAGATAACTTGAGTCTCAGCCAAGGTCAACTATGCTTAAGTCTCCCTGTTCATGCCAACTGTACGGGAGGGGGGGGGGGGCTGCAGTGCATTTGATAACTGAGGGTAAACTAACACATTAACCGGAGGACGGTGTGACCAAACTACCGCATGTTTTATGCATATAACTATATAATAACGGTAAAACTAAACAAAATGCAACAGTCACCGTGACCAGATGAAGCGCCCTATAGTGACAACCTCCAAACTAGACTACCATCGGCTTTACAATCGTTGTTTCGTAACATGTTAAAACTAAATGCTCTGAATTTTTAAGTTGTCTCGTGGTTGTCTGTAGCAAAACACCACTATGCTAGTAGACTGATTCCAGTGGGAATATGTGCATTTGACATACGCGTGTAAGAAAGTATTGCTATCTTGGTAGGGGCGTATATCTTTAAACACCATTCATTGGAAAATGAGTCAGACCCACATGTCCTTATTTGGTAATGGGCACATCCTGAATAACTACGTACGTCGTACCCAGTACGTCAGTGCCGCCCATAACGATAAGACCTCACAGGCGGAATGTTTCATCAGAAAGCCCAAAATCACTGGTTATTTATTTGTTGTGCTTAGAGATGCTGGTTGCGTGAGCATATCTACCAGAAGACTCAAAGGTAACCATTCTACACGGCAACCGACAACTATATTCTATATTCAAACCAATGTACGTTAAATATAGTTTTTATAAGATCGTAAGGTCCGCTTCTGCTTGTTCACCTTACCGGTAGTATGATGCAATAGTTCCTCGTGTACCTCGTGTATTGTGATATACATCCGTGCTTTAGCCTACAACTGTAGTTATACTACACATATGCAGTTCTAACCAATTGGTACTGGTGACGAAGGTTAAATAGTACATAATACCGACACGAATGTATACCATGGTTCTTCTAACACTAACTGATGTGTTGCCGGTAGTCTACTGTTGGCGGTTCAATTGTAATTTAAGCGGGCAATCTGATGCCGGGAATCGATGGCAGGCTACATTCAGTGGCTTTAACATTTTCCAAACAGTAGATCGTACATGCCTAACCCAGTGAATGTTTTAGTGAACTGAACGTCTTCACCACTGTTTTGCTATTTCTGATTCAGAGGAGGTTCATTCATTGTTTTGGTATGGAGTATCCCGCGAGATTACAGAAAGCCACGTATAGCGAATGGTAAAATGGCAATGAAGTTGTTTTAAATTTCGACTTAAACGATGATATTAATTCATTATTTACTAGCATTTACCAACATTCAAACATACGTGTGTATGAAGTAAACTCTTATATTAACTACTCGGTATTATTTGTTAATTGAGTGTGTTGCATCAGCCGTGACATCATTGACTGTTAGATCAAAAGGTACTTATTTTACACAGATGAGATGTTGGCGTTAGAAAATTACAATCGGTGACTGGTTGCTAAATGCTTTCTCAGACCTCGTTTATCCCAAGGTGACAGGTGAGCTCTGCTTTTGTTTGAGATTATGATACAAGTTTGTGGGTTATTCAAAACTCAACAAATCAATAATGTGTGTTAATGTGCTCTGGTTATTTAAGCAGAGATGTCTATGTTGACCAATTCATTTTCTTAGACACTAGAGAAGCAGTGTTTGTTTTACTGTTGTATTTTTGATTCCTTAAAATACTTGTGAAAGAAACCAACACATCTTAAATGTCATAGTAATTCAAATCTATATTCAAATTCCATTAAATCAACGTATATTTCAGGTACACCTGTCCATCGAAGGGATTTTACTAATTCAGGTCGTCTAAAAGGGGCTTTATGTACAGGTAGGCAGACAGTGGAGGGCAGTCCATGTTTACATTACTAAAAAGGCTGTGTGTATCTAGCTGTCTATCTATCTGTCTTATAGTACAAATAAAGCAATATGTTTTATGAAAAATAATTACTTGCAGATATGTCGTCTAACACTAATCTACTATACAGGACAAAGTCATATATATATTTTTTTTCTCACAACTAGCTGGTGCTAGAGTTGGTTATCATATATAATTTTGTCTATAATTAATACCTCTGTCTTCACAAGCAGACATTAGAGGGTGTGTTGATTTTAAGGGTTGTTGGTATCAGTCACAGTGGTCACTCTGTGTCTGCACGTAGGGCCACATGGATACACACCATCAGCAGTCAAACAATACACTATCACAACATTCGTATAATGGTCTAAAACCCATGCTGTTCCGAATATCTTTAAAGTTCAAACGGCTCTGCAGCCATTGTCTGAGATGAATGAACATAGTTCACTGATTATCAACTGGCGTATGTGATTGTAGGGTGACTTCCAGGGTTAGGCAGGTTCATTTTGTACCTTTTCTTACCAGGGTTACCCCTGAAGAAGAAAATGCAATATTCTTCGTTCTCTTTTTTTCCTACCCCTTGCCTTATTACCATCTCCTCATATAAACATGTTGTCAGTGAGAGTCAAAACAAAGCCATGCATTGTTTATGGAGGCGGCTCAGGAGCAGCAATAGTAATGAGGTTAACGGGTTTGGTAGTTCGCCCAAGTCCCACTAATCCTATTAGGCTGTTCGGTAGACATGGGTCTGTTTTTTTGGTATCGCAACATGTTGGGGTATTACCCTTGGGCTATATTCTATCAAATGTATTATTCCATTGTGACTGTGAGTACATATTCTCATTAGTACATTATACAGTATATTAACCTGAGAATGGCAGCTGTCTAGCCGGTCAGTTTACTAATGTGCGATGACACATTTACACGAAGAGCAGGCAGCACGCCTACGCCATAGCCACGCCACTTCATGTAAAAGGTGAAAACCACATGGAGAAGATTGTCTTAGTGTCAGGCTTAGGATATGAGAATAAAGTACTCTGGTTCTAGCTTTGCTTTGCCAGGGCTGCCCGGCAGCCTTAATTAATCACCACTAGTTAGGAGGAAAAGAAAGTCAGGTGTCCTGAATCCTCCTTACTTCCGATATGATGTATGTGCTGAAATCTCCTTACATCCAATAGGAAACATTGGAGTTGCACGTAACTAAATGGTAGAAGCAGTTTTTTAATGTTACAGTCAACATTTGTACTCCAGATTCCAGCTGGGTATGGGAGTGTAAATTGCTGCGGGGAATGTTGCATGGCTCTAAGCACAGGAGCGGGGCCTGCTCCTGTGTACGCAGCTCCTGTTACTCTTCAGAAGGCTAGATGTTTATTATTTCTTCTTTGTTGTTTTATTGTTTGACTGCTTGTTTCTTCTTGCGATACTTAACAATAAAAGGCCGGATGTTTTCTTTTGAGGCTAGGATACCTTGGGTGTTCTATTGTTCTAATGATATTAACAGAAACTTGGGAACATTTTGTACTAGCATATTTTAAGAATGCACGCCATGTTAAATTTAAGTTGGTTGTTGCTATTATTATTACTAGAAATATTATTACGACTACTACCGCAAACACTGTGCAGTGCATTTTTATACAACACTATACCAACTCAGCATATGGATATAGACCTTGTCTTTAAGGTTTTAAATGAGAAGTTTCTGCCAGTGCTGTTTGGTTCTTGCGACTGCGTGAATAGCTTACTGTACAATTACTGTAGGTTGAAAATAAGTTTGCTGGGCCACTGCTGCTAACTGAGGTTGACGTTTATACCCGTCTCTGGTGAGGCCCTCTTGTTTCCACAGCGGCCATGCCGAGGCTCAGGTGTCGTAGTAGCTGCCCATTTGGCAGAGCAGAAGGCCCTTGAGATGTGACCAAGATCAGGCAGTGACCTGTCCTGACCTTTTTTCTTCTTCTCTTAGTTTTTATATTAAATATATATTTATTAAAATAGTTTATTTATAATTTTTTTTTACTCTTAATATGCTGTGGAAATTAATACTGTATTCAGGGAAGATATTGTCCGGTCTCTCTTTGGACATATAACAGTCTGTACTAATCCAAGAAATAAAATACTGAAATTGAATGAAATGTGATACGGTACAGTATGATATCTTATAATTATTTTCTGTGCAAAGATATAGTGGATTAATTGCATTCTGAACATCACACTCCCTGTGTGTTGTAATCTGAGTTGCTCTGTCATGTATTCCTAGCCAGGCCGTGTATAACGCTGCATTCATGTGACATACAGTAGAAGGCAAACCGGATATTATTTTCTTGTACGAGAGCAGAACCGTCATCTGTAAAATTTGATGAGGCTGTCAGAAGTACCAGCAACGTACTTTCAGTTCACAAATTCACTGCCTTCCAAAGTTGAAAATCTATGAACTTCTTGCTGCCATTCGCGATGGAATTTACATTTACAACCGTATGATACAGCATCCTGACGCGTGGAGAAAACATGGGCGATCTGGACAGCAAGACGCAAATTATTTTGGTGCAACAACAGTAGAATACTAGATGCAGTACCAACATAATTTATCTTATAAAATATTATACACAACATAATTTGATTGAATGTATTTTATTCCATTCTTTGTAAAACAATACATCACCACAACAACATATCGTTCTTAACGTTTTGCTGTCTGTCGGACGTTTATCCCATGCTGTCCAGAAGGTGTTGTCCATCTGCCTGTTTGGTGTATGCCATGTAAATGCAGCATTAGCCTGGTTTAAAAAAAAAAAAAGCAACCACATCCGCCTGGATATTAAACCAACCAAACAACCAACTGACTGTTTTGTGAGTTCCCAGACTGATGTGTGCTGCGAAGCAAATTGTAGCCAGAGCATCAATATCAGGATGATTTTAACCAGGCTATATCTAGCGGTGTGGCTAAAACCTACTACTTTATGTTTAATTAGGATAGGGAAAAAGTGTATAGTACAACCTAATATAATACATTTTGATCTTGAGACCAATCTAGGGTAAACATTTGCGTACATGCATCAACTTCTGCTTGTACAAATGTGGGCCAAACGTGCCCAAATATTTGTTAACCGGAGGTGTGGTTGTTGCTGCTGGACTCTTGCAACATCATGTACAAATGTTAGTGTCAGAGGCCTTGAGAATTTCAATAGTTCTTTCATGATGTCCAGTTCGTAATTGACGTCAAACCCAGTTATGTGTGTGTGTGTGTGTGTGTGTGTGTTTGACACCTCCCCATCCTGGAATCTGACCACCTGCACAGACAAACTATAGAAAACAGCCAGTTTGTTGTTTGTGTAATTCTCAGCAAATGTCCTTGGCCTGGCATAAACCATTTCTTCTGTGTGTGTGTGTGTGTGTGTGTGTTACTGGACCTGATATAATCATCACTGGCATTGGTCTCTGGCCAAAAGCATATCACTCCTGACGTGGTTTGTTGATGCGGCCGTTGGTGTGATATGACTTTCTAAACATTGATTAAATGACTGTTTTGTCATTAGTCTAGGGTGTCTAGAATCTGTGTATGGTTTGTTCTTTGAGTTTCATTTCAAAATCTGAAAAACTGACTTGTTAGTTTTGTTTTAAAATGTAAAACGGGGATATTATGTTTAGTTTTTTGTTTGTTTGTGATCTCCTATAATATTTAGTCTAGTAAAGACTCACTTTCTTCCCTTGGACATTAGGCTATGTTTGATATTGGTCCCTCCCTTCTCAGGGACGGGTGTCGACAAGTGTCAGTCTTCAGCACACCTGCAGAAATCTGTACGCCTCTTCCCGTTTCACTGCTCCTGCTAGAATAGAGATTTTATTCAATTTGGAGCAGTGAAACGAGTAAAACTCCATTTTTGTGTCATGCCCTGAAGACAACAGTAGAAATGAAAGGGCTATGTTTTCTTCTTTTTTTTTTAAATTTCAGCTTGGCTTTTTAAACAGGAAGTGGGGGTGTTAGTTTTACTTTTTTTTATTTTTTTATTGCGTTTTGAAACAGAATAATTAAAGAACGAACCATCACGGATTATCTAGGTAGGCACCTCCTATATAGTATGGCCTGTGTTTTGTATCCAGAGACTACTGTATTTTATTGATGAAAGTACAAAGCACTAACAGCACATGATGCTGTCTTGGTGTGTGTTACGTTTAGCATTATGTAACTTGTTCACGTTGCTACATTTATGCTTGCATGTCTTTACAATTACCAGAGTGCAGTATTTAGCATTTCTATTCATAGTACCTTCACACTGCATCTTAATGTTTTAAGTCTCTTTAGTTTCAAAACATTTAAATGTAAATGTTCACTAACTACATTTTCCTTGCTGCTTGCGATCCTGTGATTCCAGCGTTTTGCTTAAGCACAGAGGGTGTGACAAGCTTTCTTTCTTAGCCGTTCTCTGAATGTGGCCAGCTGGCCTAAACCGGTATCATGTCTTCCCTCCTCACACGTTACTTTCCCAGGCTTCTCCCTATCTGTTCTCTTCTGAATGAATAATAAAACATGAGCGGTACAATGCTGCACTTCACAGTAAGGGAGTGATTTAAAAGGGGAGTCAAGGTGATTCTTTTACTTTTTTAGAGGCGTAGGCTATATCGTGTTTATTTTTGTGGGGCACAAAAACTGTAAAATTGGATAGGATACATCTTTATCACAGCGTGGGCCATGTCTTATATGTTGTATTTTTTTTTTTTTTTTCCCAAATTCTTTTTCTTTTCTTTTTTTTTTTATCATTTTGGGAGTGGGGAGGGGGGGTAGAGAGCCAGAGATGCGCTCCAGGAGTGCATAACCGTGCATGCACACACGCGGCTTTCCTGTTATTAGAACGTGTACGAGTTACAAGAATTCTAAGCTGGCTGCAAGCATCCGTGGCATTATCCTCTTCCCTTTCCTGGAGACGCCCAGACAAGACCAAATGACCCCCCCCCCATGTTGAAAACCCTGTTCCCATAATGTCACTGTTCCCGGTCACTGTAGTAATAAGGCTAAGCCCTGGCGTTGGCTAAATCATCGGCCATCCGTTCACAATGTGAGGCATTCCTTTGTTTCCCCGCAGGTCTTAATCCTCTGCTGCGCAACACAGAGCCCAGACGTGGAGCTAACCTGCAGTCAACACACCAAGGAGAGCACGCCCCAGCGTCCCCCAACACACTAGCGTCGTGTACCTGCTTTCTCTCCACCGCACGCATCCTCCCCCACGGTAACCATGACAAAGCACCTGGCCACGCTGGGCCGCGCCCTCCTCCGCCGCCGGCCGCTCGACTGCTCGGGCGAGGAGACCCGCTTCGCCCGCTGCCTGTCCACGCTGGACCTGGTGGCGCTGGGCGTGGGCTCCACGCTGGGCGCCGGCGTCTACGTGCTGGCGGGTGAGGTGGCCAGGGAGAAGGCCGGGCCGGCCATCGTCCTGTGCTTCCTCATCGCCGCCCTCTCCTCCATGCTGGCGGGGCTCTGCTACGCCGAGTTCGGCGCCCGCGTGCCCAAGACGGGCTCGGCGTACCTCTACAGCTACGTGACCGTGGGAGAGATCTGGGCTTTCATCACCGGCTGGAACCTCATCCTCTCCTACGTGATTGGTGAGTGAGTGTGTGTGTGCTCGCACCAGCTAGCTAGAGGGTGCACCGCCGCCAATACGTCGACGTTCGGGGAAATGTGCTCCCACACTTTTGTTTGTAAACACAGTGCATGTGTGCTCAGCACCCATTGCCCTCTGCCGCCGTGCCGCAGTCGTGTTCATCTTCTCCAGTTTAGCATTTAGCTGGTGCGGCATTGATAGGTAAACATTGGCCGTTGCCATCGGTGACTGCCTTCTTCTTTGCAGATAATTGCAGTCAAAAGGGCCGATATCTGAACTTGTATCGAGGCACTTTGTTTGATGATTGAATGATACGTTGACATGGTAGTAGTCATGGTGACGAGATGCTGTAACTATTCTAATATAATATTGGTTGCTTACAATTGCTGGTGTGTGACCTGTCCAGCTATTGACAAATGTACTACATGCAAGTCGCTTTGGATAAAAGTGTCTGCCAAATGCCGTAAATGTAAATGTGGTCAGCTGATAGATTGCTAACACATGGCACTCTTCCGGCTCCTGCAGTGTTAATTTCTGGTCTCTCTTTATTTATTAGGTACGGCCAGTGTGGCGAGGGCGTGGAGCTCCACCTTTGATAACCTGGTGGAGCAGAAGATCTCGGGCTTCTTCAAGGTCTCCATGGCCATGAAGGTGCCTGGCAAAGTGCTGGCAGAATACCCAGACATATTCGCCCTCATTCTTGTGCTGCTGCTCACGGGTGAGTTCTTAACTGCTGCTAGCACACTAGTTATATAGTGTAATGAGTGATATAGAAATGGCTGTTTCTAAGAGTGGATTAAAGGTAAAGGCATGATACATTTGCGCTAGAGGTGGACAAGCAGAATCCCCTGCCAGAGATCCATGTCAGTGCATGGTTAGCGCAAATAACCTGCTTGGGATTTTCACTTTGTGGGCCTATCGTCCACTACTGCGAGTGGGAGATGATGAAAGGTGCTCGACGATGTCCTTACCGCTCGTATGTCGCTCCAGGGCTGCTGGCGTTTGGCGTGAGTGAATCGGCGTTGGTGAACAAGATCTTCACGGGCATCAACCTGGTGGTGTTGGGCTTCGTCATCATCTCTGGCTTCGTCAAGGGGGACATGTCTAACTGGGACCTGACGGAGGACGACTACCTAAAATACTACAACAGCAGCAACAGCACTAAAGAGTTGAAGTCAGTACTCCACTGCTGCGGACAGTGATGTCTCAAGTATTCTCTCTGTTTTCACACATGACTTGTGACTAATTGCTGTTGTATTTCTCTCTCCGTCATGTTCTGTGCTGTCCAGCATCGAAAAGAACTTCGGCGTAGGCGGTTTCGCGCCGTTCGGTCTGAGTGGGATTCTGTCTGGTGCAGCCACCTGCTTCTACGCCTTTGTGGGCTTCGACTGTATCGCCACGACCAGTGAGTAGTCCAAACGTTCACACACCCCTTTGGACTCGGCCCCCTAGACCACAAGTGGTTCGACAGCTTGAGAAAACCTAGTTCTGGGTTCTTTATTTTGTGTGTAGCTTTTAGAAGTCAGAAATTATTTAAGTTTAACGCAATGTAAAGTCAATAAAAAGCTAAATGGACCCCCCTTTCCCTTCCTGGGTAGGCGGGACTTAAATGTTCTCTGTCATAGGCTACTGGTATTGGCCTTTGGTATAGGCTCATGCCTGCAGATGGCTGAATTAGGCTTGCCTAGTTTTTACTTGTTTAAGGTGAGATTACAACCCGCTCATACGTAGGCAATGAAAACTGTGTTAAATAAATGTCATTGTCCTTAAACTCCACACCTTTTTTTTATTTTTATTATTAAGGTGTGTAGCTAACCATTCGGTTACAGCTCAAAGTGCCGTTTAGGATTTAAAAGGTATTTTAAAAAGCCCTTGAATTGTACATCCGGATTCGTGTGTGTGTGTGTGTGCTTGTGTGTATATTCCATACATGCCAAAAGTTTGGACACACCTTCTCAGTCAATGCGTTTTCTTTATTTTTTATATTTATATTATATATATATATATATTTTTTTTAATATATTTTTCTTTTTTTATAAATGTTTTATGATTTATTGTATTTTTTTTTTATATTCAAAAAAGTGTGAAATGACTGAAAACATGTCTTGTATTCTAGTTAGAAGAAACTAGAATATAAGGCATGTTTTCAGTTATTTCACACTTTTTTGTTAAGTACATGATTCCATATTTGTTCATTCATAGTTTTGATGCCTTCAGTGAGAATCTACAATGTAAATAGTCATGAAAATAAAGAAAACTCATTGAATGAGAAGGTGTGTCCAAACTTTTGGCCTGTACTGTACACCATGAAATAACAGTGGGGCAGGTGTAAGAGTATGAACATCTGTCATCTGAATACAGCGGAGGGGCCTTCCCTCTAAGCTAGGCCTGACCTGTGCAGTCAGTCCCACTGACTCATGGTTATACTTGTGTGCTATTTCCCAGGCGAGGAGGCCAAGAACCCCATGCGGTCCATACCCATCGGCATCGTGGCATCGCTGCTGATCTGCTTCTTCGCCTACTTCGGCGTGTCCGCGGCCCTGACAATGATGATGCCCTACTACAAGCTCAACACCCAGAGCCCCTTGCCCGAGGCCTTCAGCTACGTGGGCTGGGCCCCTGCCAGATACATTGTGGCTGCAGGGTCCCTGTGTGCCCTGTCCACCAGGTGAGCACGGCAGCCATGTTGTTCTTGGGAGTTGAAGGGCTCACTACGTGTGCCAGTACAGACTGGTCATGCCAAACGGTTTTGGAAAATGATTTGAACTGGCGTCAAGACATTTGACACCAGTTAAAGTGTGTAAAGTGCATAACTCACACATAAGCCGTGGCCTCCTCTTCCAGTCTCCTGGGCTCCATGTTCCCGATGCCCAGGGTAATCTACGCCATGGCCGAGGATGGATTGCTCTTCAGATCCCTCTCCAAGATGGATCCCCGCACCAAGACCCCTCTACTGGCTACCGTTGTCTCTGGCATAGTGGCAGGTAGGCAGCGTCTTTTCCACCATTTTGGTGAAGCAAAGATGTGTGTGTTTTCTGTCTCCCTCTGCACTTCTTTTTAATTAATTAAATGTTTTGCACAGTTGTATTTGTAAGTGCCACTGCCTGTCTGTCTGTTGGTCTGACAGGACCATAGGCCCGCCTGTCTATTTAAATCTGCTGAATGTAGCTAGCTTGCTGACAGGCTGTGCTATCAGGATTAATAGCACTGCACTGTCAGCAACGCTTTTATTTTGTAGCCTGGAACTTTTTCAGGCTACATGCAAAGCACGCGTTTTATTTTGAAACTATTTTTATTTCTTTCATTACAGTGTGTATAACTGTAGACGTGATAAAAAGCCATTTCCTGACTGACCTCCCTGCTTTCCCCCATGCAGCTGTCATGGCCCTCCTTTTTGACCTGGCTGCGTTGGTGGACCTCATGTCCATAGGAACACTGTTGGCATACTCCCTGGTGGCCATATGCGTGCTCATCCTCAGGTAGCCCTTCAGTCTCCCAACACCCTCTACCATACCCTTGTACATAGCAGACACGGGAGGGGGGGGACAGGGCTTGTACTTGTGAAGGCTTTGCGCATTGGCGCGTGGATTGAGGTTAAGGGTCGCGCCATCGCTAAAGCGGCTCTAACCGAGTGCGTCACAGCCTGCGACCTCAAGCCTCGCCACGTGCGCAGTAGAACAGCATAAAATAACAGTTTTTTGACTATACTTTTATGTTTGAATAAGGAATAATAAGTATGATTGACTGCTGCTTGTGCACGACAGCAGCAGGCACGAGCATAGGTCTATGTCGCCTGGCTGTTACGTCGTGACAAATTATCGCCCAAACTGGCTTTATTGACATTGTTAGAATAAACTGCGTGTACATACAGAAAACACAGTATGTACTTGGGGGAGAAGATTATTATGACGCGCCATATGAGCCAGTTTGTTTTGTTTGCTAAGCAGTAACACCAAATATGATCGCGAGCCAGTTCTACCAGGTGCAGTACCTTCATTCGCCACAAGGCACGGTTGCTACAAAGCAGATAGTCAGACGCTGCGCCCAGCCAGCCGAGCACAGGCGGTAAACATGCGCCCGCCATGTCAACCGTGCCTCCTCACCCTCTCCAGGTATCAGCCTAGCTGCCCGAGCTCCTCCAGCCAGACGGAGAAGCTGCTGGACCTGTCTGGAGATGTGAAGGTGGTCACCATCGGGGGGGACAGCGGTGACGAGTACAGCATGGAGACAGAGGACAAGCAGCTCCAGGAGAGGTTCACTGCCAAGATGCTCCTGTTCCCGGGCAGCCAGGCGCCCACGCGGACCTCCGGGACCATCGTCTACATCACCACGGCTGTCATTTGTAAGCACGGACTGTTGGGACTCTGTGGTTGCCTTCATGGAAGTCCTGCTAACCTAGACATGCTCATTTGAATGATCATTAAAGGTACCTGTGCTTTTCCAGGAGGGGATAGACCCAGATGGTAAATGACCATGTGCTATTGTGTCCCCACAGCCGTGCTCATCACTGCGCTGTGCATCGTGTTGGCCACGTGCCTGGAAGAGCTGATGGCTGCGCAGCCAGGCGCGCTGACGGCGTGCGTCCTCCTGTTTCTGCTGTGCATCGCCTGCGTCGTCGTCATCTGGAGGCAGCCCGAGAGCAAGGAGGCCCTCACCTTTAAGGTCCGCCCTGAACACTCATGCACGCACGCACACACTCAAATTAACGTTCTCGTCTAGCATCAGCCTTGCCTAGCTGGCGAACCTTCGCGTCGGAGGGCGCTCCCGGAAGTAGCAGTCATGTTCTTTACCCGGTCCGTCCGCCTCTCTTGTGTCCAGGTGCCCCTGCTGCCCTGGCTGCCTCTGTTCAGTGTGTTCGTCAACATCTACCTCATGATGCAGCTGGACCTGGCCACGTGGTGCCGCTTCGCTGTCTGGATGGCTATTGGTAAGAGAATACCACCGTACAGTACACTGGTGCTCAACCAAAGGGTCACGGCCTTAAATGTAAACCACTTCTTCTTCTCTGCACCGCCACAGGTTTCTGCATCTACTTCTTCTATGGTCTTAAGAATAGCAGTGAGGCTGCCAAGAACGCTTCCCCGGGCAAATGCAAACCCTCATTAGAGGGTAAAAGCCCCATCTACCGAGGGACCCTCAGTGACAGCGATGTGGAGGAGGCGACAGCCCTTAATGCTGCAGACTGACATGGAACACACACGTTGAACGGAAGAAAAGAACACTGTTAACACCGTACCGGTGACTTGGAAGCCTACGATAGAGGGACAGACCTCTTTCTTTTCCACGAGTCCCTTCAGAACGATAACGACAGGGACTGCTGCGATGGGAGACCCTTGCTTGAACCACGTTCTTGTAGAAAATGTCAATTTTTGTAGGAAATTTTATTTATTAACCTTTTTTATCCTTGCATTTTCAGTTGTTGTTTATTATGCTGTGACAGCCCTATGCCTATAAAAATCCCTACATGCTTGAGTTGGTCAGTTTACAGACTCTCATGGCATCGGCATAACATGGTAAACTTGGAAAAATTTGGAGATGGTTTGGTAAATCCACCAACCAACCACTGGAGTTGAATACATGTAGGATTAGATTAAATGTACAACAATTAATTTCTATTTAAACAAGGTTGACTTGGTTAGCTTTATGATCCTTGGTCCACTGTAGTACAGCCTGTCTCTGCTGTTTACACATACAATGTAGAATAGGTATAGGAGGTTTGCAAACCAAGGCGAAGACTCTGTGCCCTTAGGACCCTGGCATTGAGTCCTAAGGGCACAGAATCTTGGCAGATTGTAATATATACGCTGCTATTTTGTCTGTTTCTGAGGTGGATGCTTTACAGATGTGTTTAATGTTGTTCCACTTCCACTAGCCGACTTCACTAAAAGTGAAGATGTGTCAAACATAGTGAGTTATGCTTTTCATCTAGCTGTTATTTATTTTGATATAATGGGTCCTAAGTACGGAACACACAAATCTGTAAGAACTGTCATGGAAAAGGTGATATGGCTTGCAACATATATTAACTTGTATGGTAAAATTGTTATCGCCTTGAATCCAACATGAAAGTTACTTTTTTTTTTTCTTCTTCTTCATGGAATGTATTCATTAGTTTATTTCTTTTAATTTTTTTGGTTTTTAATCCAGCTGGTCGATTCCAGCACAGTTACCTTTACCCAGAAAGTCTATTAAAAAAATATACATTTTCCTGTGGAAATGTGTTTTTGTTAAAGCACAAAAAAAATGTATGCAAGATTTTAGCTGTGCTTTTGACATTTGCGTGAAGTAACCTGTTTAGCTCACCAGGGATGTTAGAACAAACAGTATTAATTGTGTATTAGGCAGCTTTCCCATCTTTGAACATGTTTGATGGGAGGGTGGCACATTTTAAGTAAATCATTTAAAACCCTTTTTTTTTTTTTTGTTGACATGCATGTGACTTTGTTAACTCTGTTTTCTGTGCAAGGGTGTGCTCATGCTTTCTAAACTTTTGGAACTAAATATTTCTTTATTGCTATTTTGGATAGTTGTGTTGCTTTTTCATATAAATTCTTAATAGATATTAATGTTTTAACATTTACAGTTTTAAGCAAGACTGGTTCCCCAAAGTTTTATTTTGTAAATTGATTTACATCTGTTTCTTAACAAGAATGACCTAAAATGTACAGTTTTGCTGAAAAATAACTTGTCAATAGCTCACTGTAATTGTTACGTTTACAGTGCTTGTACTGTATAGTGTACAGTATTTGTCCATATCCAGTTTGTATAATAATGTAAATTATACAAATGTTTTATGTCAAGTGTCATCTGAAAACAGATACTTTGTTACAATTTACATGGACATTATATTTTAAATAGTTTTTTTCTTAAATGTAAAGGCTTTGAGTAACTGGCATGAGAGTACTACAGAGATATGTGTAAACATAGTCTATATGCTACAGTATATTTTGTGCAGATAACACTGACTGTCAATTTCCCACTTTTGTTTCAACGTTTTCTATGGTGTAAATATGAGCTGTATTTTTAGTGTTTTTTGTTTTTTTAATAAACTGATTCATGCGTAGTACAAATGAAAAAAACACTGCATTTGAATAATTTGTTCTTGCTTGAAGTTAAAAACCAAGGGCCACACCATCTTGAAATTGACTAACGCCACATGCACAGTAGGCCCACCATCGGAAGAATGAAACCTAATACATTTTATTTTGGAGGATGACTTGATACACTCAAGGACATCTTACATTCTTAATAGCAAATTTAACATGTAATGCAAAACAAGACATGTATGTTTTAGAAATGATATGATAAAAACAAATGTCAAAGCAATCTTGGTGGGTTGAGGAGGGCAGGGGAGATATTAGGGAGTTAAATTAGGTTAAATGTCACAGGCAACTGAAAACATGGGTTATATGAAGACTAGAACATGAAGTGACTAGCGGCATGTCGCATGCAGAATTTAATTTGGGGCCAATCAATATTCACTCTTACCGATGCTTGATCATTCACACACCAGCTGTAAATCTATCACACCCATTAATTATTAATGTCAATGTTCCCACTCTTAAGTCAGATCAAGCATCAATTTGTGCCTTTTCTCCATCAAATTAAGGTAGAAATAAAAAAAAATAATGTAAAGGAAAACGCTACATCTAGGCATCAGGTGACAAAAAAAATAATGCAGTAAGGCTATCAGGCATTGCTTTCGAATTCTCCTGTAGATCAACTTTTTTTATGTACCATTATCCCTGCTGAGGTAAACAATAGACATGCTCTACTCTACTATTCTGTCCTCTTGTGTGTCTTGTTAGGGGAAGTAACCTTCCTCAAGCGCTTAAATTCAGATATTGCCTGACTTGACCAAAAACATTGCAAGATTCATTGACTTTCCATTTAAAAAAAATTTTTTGGACCCACTACCAAAACAGAACCTAATCTCTCCCCTTGATGGCCTAGCATGTCCAGCCTGTTATAATATGGGACAAGTACAAAACATTAAAGACATTTAGGTCAAGGTTAGACTAGCCTGGTATAAACAGACAGAATATTCACTTCGTGAATAGGGTCTGCACATGCTCCATTGGGAATGTTTGTAGTAACATCATCCTACTGGCCATAGACCTCTGGTTATTTTTTTTTAAACTATGGGACAGGCTTGTAACCAGAGAGGCTTTTAACCAATCATTTTCCAGTTACAGTTTCTATTGTTTCATCTAGCTCTACCACCGCCAAAACAAGTGCTTGACTCTCAATGTGATCGCACTTAGCCACCCCAACTATACTAGTAGCCAGCCATCCATCCTTGACTATAAAGAAGGGACCATTCAACATGCTACAGCAGGCAGCAGGGAAGTTTATTATTGGTGGATAGAAACACATTCCTCTTAAATCCATAGTGAAATTGTCATATGCATTAATAGGGTCACAATAATATTGACAAAAAGAAAAAAAAAAAAAGCAATATTTTAATAAAATGCAATTTTATGCAATGGCATATTGTTCAAAATGAACCTCTGGTCACAGTGCTCAGATGTGGATATATACCTGACTTAACATACCAAAGGCACATTTGCCATCACTGATCTTAGAACAGTAGCGGTAAATAAAAAGTTATAATTTATGAGCAAGAGAAAGCTGTAACAGTGAGTTTAACTTTTGTGGTGTGAAAAATGTTTAGACAAATGGAATATTTTCTTTTTATACAATGCTACATGTTGCTTAACTTTGGAAAAGTATTGTCAATGGCTAAATTCTATAGTGGCAAAATAAAACCCTTGAAAGCAGGAATTGAACATTTTGATTGAATAAAATATCCAAAACAAGCACATGAAGCATTCTATTTTTTTAATTAATAAATGCAAGTTGTGTATGTGGAATGATTAACTAAATATATACCATACACTTTATACATTTGATCTCATATTTGGTTCTGACCAAGAGAAATACAAGTTATTTTATCACTGATGCTTATCAATTCTGACAACCTCACCAGCTTCAACATGACATGATGTAGAAATAAATGTACATAGGACAGCTCCAGCAGTCCGTAAGCTCTTTCCAACCAGGGAGAGAAAGAAAGCAGAAAAGACAGGAAACATGAGACTTAAATACTCCTAAAACATGTCCACATAAATACAATACTAATACATTTGATTTCAACAGCATATTGGCTTTAGCCAAGTATAACATATTAATTGAAAATGAGAGATGAAAACAATCAGTTGGAGTGTTTAGTTTGATTTTTAACATGTTCCATAACTTTAACTTTGTGCAGATAATGCACCTTTTATCTAAATGATAAAAGGTGCATATATTGAGCGTATCACTGGATCTACATCTGGATCTGGATTACAAGGTAAAAGCATAATATAGAAATTGAACCTTGTTTTCATGACGGAACAGAAATATAATATACACAAACCTACAATGGGTGATCTATAATAATTAAAGGAATTATATTATAAATATACCTTTTCAAGCAGATGTACACTAGAGTTTGCATACGAGATGTGGTGATGTGCTTAAAAGTTGCAGATTTATTAAATTTTTAAAAGGGTTATTGGTATTTTGTTAAACAGTCACTACAGCGTCGTCACAATTATATCCACATGCTAACATTGATGAAAGTATTCAATCCCTTGCATCTCAATTCACGAATATGGCACCAGCGAAAGTCTCAGAGCAATGAAAGGTATATTTGACCAAGGAATCACATGTAAACACATGACCAGGAAAACCTTTGTAGATCCGTAATAAATGTGCTTGGAGGTACAATGGAACCCAATAAAGAATAAAAACGTTTTTAGTTAATTAAATAATTATGAATATTTAAAATTATGAATATTTAAAATGTCAAGTGCTTAAAAAAGTTGTATAAATCACTAAAAAGAAGAAATGCTATTACAATGTAAACTGAAGGAAAATGATTTAACTGGACAGATGAAGATCAGAAGCATGTATAATAAACTTGATTTTTATAAGAGAATGACATTACAAAGCATGCAAGCTTGCCATGCAGCCAATGATTAGTAGATTTCAAGGTGAAAGTCTAGTTTATACACATATGTACAAAAAGATTTGGCCAGGGATATAATTATTCCCTATTAAATAATAGTTCACGAGGCTATACACAGTATCTTCATTTGCCCGTCAACAGGTCTTATAGGCATGTAAAGAGAAATATCTGCAAGCCACATTTCTGCTAAGGTGAGTCATAACAAAATATTTTCTCTGAAAGAAAAAAATTGTTTTGCAGGAGGTGCTCACTCAAAAAAAATCTGGCCTGATTATGGTACAGTCAACCATCGAATTTCTCAAATACTTTTTACTATAATTATGGGTTGCAGCCATGTCTCTACATTTTTCTAGATCAATTGAAAGTAAAGCTATACAGATGTACTCTGTGAACCATTTCCTGTAAAGTGCCCATGCAATTAACTGATGCCCTAGCTATTAGAAAAAGGATGTCAATAATAAAGCAAACTTACTTCATTCATACCTAAAAAAAAAGAGAAGACAATAAACAAGGTAAGACACTCATTATGTGTGCATGCATCTCTATAGTACAGTTAGTATTAACACTCTTAGACATTATTCTACTTTATTCACATTATGTTACAGTCGTCATGGATATACAACACTCAAAAAATAATGAATGTGTATTTTCTTTCTGAAAGTAGTTATTGGAAAGGAATATCCTGCTAAAACATGTGAAAGGAAGAACAGGGGTGAGAAGAGTCGTGTATAGTATAGTGGAAGAAGGTGCTTTAAGTCTAAGAAAGCAAATATGTCTTTACAATTAAATAATATAGAAAGAAAAAGGAAAGAAATGTATACTAAAAGCTCACAAGTCAAAGATCAGGTGAGATAAACCCCCCCCCCCCAAACCCATAATATCCCACAGTAACCCTAGTGCCGTACTTTTCCAGGAACGTAGTTGCGGTCGATACCTTCCTCCTGCAGAAACATGTGAAGACAGCGTTCATTCTGGGCCAAAGGGTGTCCTGCAATTCTAGAACACAGCAGGAGAAGCAGGTTTGTTTCCATGTGAAATGTAAGCTGTAAAGCCCTTTGAGACGGCAATGTGATTACGGGCTATATAAATACGTCCCAGAATGTCAGTCAATGTGCACATTGTACAATCTTGTGGTCATTGCTGATGTCCCTATACATTGGAGTGATAACTGGGAGTTGCCAATCCAAATATTATGTTAAGGTCTAAACAGGTCATGGTCGAGCTCTTGATATTTCTGTACCTGTTAATAAACTGCTCCAGTCCCACTCGCCGCTCCTCAATGAAGGACTCCTCAAAGATGCCTTCGTCCCCTCGAAATGGCAGCTGTCTCTTCAAGGCCTTGCCTGGCAAAGGGGGAACTACAATCTGTGGGTGTAAAAGATCAGGACAATTATAAATATGATAACCATAAACTGACAACAATTATCTTTACAGGAGATGGTAAGACAATGAAACAAAATATAAAATATTCTCAGCATACTTTCATGGGGGGGGGGGGGGGGGGGGGGGGGGGGGGG
>JAODUK010026033.1:379-24145 GCA_027564635.1 Typhlichthys eigenmanni
TTAAACTTTGGCAGCTAAATTTTTTTACACAAGCCGGGTGGTTACGGTTAAGTAGCCCCCCCCCCCCCCCCATGAGGACATCAAAACAAAATAAAAGGTGACTTGGAAAAAAAAGAACAAAAAAAAATTAAGAAAAAAAAATCAAAACAAGCTAGATAATATAAGAGAGACAGACAGAGAAAGAGACAGACAGAGAAAGAAAGAAAGAGAGAGAGAGTGCATACTACACTTTACCAAGGCACTGTCCTGTTAGAGAAGCACTCAACACACTCATAGAACACGTCAAGGCAGCGAGCGCGGAGGAAAGTGACAGCTCGCCGTTGGTTTTGGGACAGCCCGTCACAGAACATAATATTTGCACGAGTTGTACAGGAAGCACCTGTCAATCTAGACCGGCGGCAGCTGAGCGAAGGTTTACTGTGACTGAAATGATCTGTGTTCTGATGGGTCGTGGGAATTACAGGAAACAACGTCACCTGCTGTCAAGATGGCTGAAATCCAGCAAGTTGAACTCCCTGTTGTCTTGGGAATGGTAGATCGTGTCAACGTCCTAAAAAGCAAGAGCCGACAGACGGACACAAATCAACAAATAGCCATTGGGCGGCATCAGTAGCGTCAAATGGTAATCTACATTTGTTGTAATGTGTCGCAGCAAAAGCAAATGAGCCAGATGCTGGACATGCTCACTGTACTATACACCCGCTCTGAGCATTCTCACCCATTGCACTTCCTCTTTGCAGCCAATCCCGTTGTAGTCGCACAGAGCAGCATACGTCTCAGAGAAACCACCTGCGAGAGAGGAGAGGAGAGGTGAGGGGACGAGACAGACGTGTGGGGAGGGAGGTGATGATAAGACACTGAGCGTGGAGGAGAAAATGACCGCAAACCCAGTGAGGGGAGGAGAGGAGAGGTGAGGAAAGGAGAGGAGGAACAGAGCAAACCCAAGGTAGGAAATAGGGTTGGGCCGATATATACGACGCTGACGTCCATCGCCGATGGCTAACAGGCAACACGGTGTTTTGCAGGCATCGTGATTTACCAAATAAATCTTAAAAAGTTGTGAGAAAGTGTCAAAGCAGCGTTCGGACAAAGTTATAAATTTCTAGTGAAACACTGCGTAATACGCTGTTTCCGAGGCTCGCGGAATTGCTAATTGTTATAAGGATCAACTTACATCTCTCCTTCCCCTCTCTCTCTCAAACTCAACACACACGCACATGAACACGCACACATACGCAAAATACACTCGTGCCTTGGCTGTATCACACAGTCTCGATGTCTACATAGATCTGGCAATGCAATCAATGCATTATGCTAACGTAATGCTAACAACAGCAAAAGTAGTTGCTGTAGAAGACGGTGCTAGCTGAAGACAATCGCAGTCTGTCCATCTTTTGTGCACATTATATGAGCAGATAAATCATGCACAGCACTTCAGAAGAGTCCCATTTCAGTAGGTAAGCTATAAACTGGAAATATCTACTGATAGACGAAGTGGAACCATTTTTACAGACTACATTTGCCGACGCGGACGCCGTTATTAGAGATCAACATGACAAGACCAGACCAGGCCTACGCATAGGGGTTAGGAGGAGAAGTAAGGAAACACTGAGTAGGGGTGAATGGGCATACAATATAAGTAGCCTACTGCCTGACCTGCTTATAGTCATTTATTTACTACTACTTCAATTTAATAGATAATCAATCATTTATAATTAGAGCTTTTTTTGTCTTTTGTTTAATAAATTTGGCTAAGGAATAAGGTATATCGCGTGCAAACCCCCCCCCACCCCCCCACCCCCTTCCCCCGATGTCATGGTCCATCACGATGTATTACTGTAGACATCGTCTGATGCCAATTTAGTCGACATCGATCCACCCTAGCAGGAAATGGAAGGAAAGGTGGGGAGAAAAGGTAGCAGGCCCAACATCAAAGAGGAAGTCAGAGGAAGAGAGATTTAGAGTGCTGCACCATAGAAGAGCCTTTGTAGAACAATTGGAGTACTAGCAAAAACAAGAAATACAATAAAAAACATCGCCAAGGCAACAACCTTGGTCTGGCTACCTAAATGAAGCAGACATGGCTTCATAATCATTTGGTGCTAATCTATGAACCCAAACACGAACGCCTGATCACTGTAGTCACCTAGAACACTCCCCATAGCATTTCACACAGAGAAAATAAATTATACTGTTGAAAACTGACATTTTTATTTAATAACTTAACTTTTTTTAAGAGTTAATCACTGCCAGGTGCTTACACCTTTGTAAATGTTGAAGCCTTTGGTCACGTTAAGCATATTGCGAAGAGAAGTTAACTGATGTGGGCTGTGAACTACACTGGCGCCAAAATGAATCATTCGCGATTTGAGTGTTGGCGGTGTGGCAGCCAAACAACTGTAGGCGTGTTATTGTGCGTGGTGAGAATGGGCCTGTGTGTGCGTGCGTGCGTGCATGTGTGCGTGCGTAAAAAGGCAGCTCACCACAGGTTTTCTGCATCTCCAGAGAAGATTCGGAACAAGGTGAAAACTTGTGAGGTCCTTCGGAAAGGTCTCCTTCCGCCCGACAGATAGGAGGGCTGGTGGAGGGAAACAAACACAATAATGGGTCATGTGACCGATGTGGTTCTAAAGGTGGTTTAACAAGTCTACACAGGCTTGAAAACAAGACCTTCAGTTCAACCTCTTGTGAGGAAAGTTTTAAATGAATGAATTCAAATCACAGAAGTGCTACTGAGAAACATACCTAACCCCTTCAACTGCTTGTGGAGTTGGTAAATATGCTGGTAAATAAGCCTAAATCCATAAGAGAACATGAAAGTACAGTACGTCTCAGTCTCTTGGTATTCACTCCTTCAAGCAAGGCATTAATATGCTTTTTTTATATAGTTTATATACAGTATACTATACTGTATATATTGAGACTTTAGAAAATGTATAAAATTGAAATTATGCTAAAATATGAGGCCAACATTTGAATGGAATAAAACGTGAATGCTAAAATATTTCTTGAATGCTAAAATATTTCTTGGTGCCAATATGCTTTGGCTCGGTGCTAATTTGTAACAGAAATATTTTTAATTGCATATATTACAGATTCGGTGCAACTTAAAAAAAAGAAAAAATAAAACTTTCAAGTCCTGCTAGACAGGAACAGTAGCAGTGTTATAAAAATACTGTTTTTGTGATGTAATTAGGGCTGGCCCCAAATATTCAATTATTCGTTCGCTGGGTATGTATTCAATTTTAATATTTGGATTAGAGTATTCATTTTTTTCACATTATGAATGCATTTTCCTCCATTAATCCCTACTGTCTCCATATAAACACACATGTTGAAATGTAATTGCCTGCCATACACTGTCATCAACACAACTTATTTAAATTGGCTGTGTTTGTAAGAAGATAGCAGGGCTATTCATTCAACAACACACACTCTTATTGGCTAATACAGGAAGTATATGCTATTTGACAGCTCTGACTGGGTCAATTGATGTGTCAATTAAAGTGGCCATTGTGAGCGCATGGCTATGTTTACATGTGTGCTCACTGAAGCTAGTAATAGAAGATTACTTCTGTTATAATTCTTAATTATAATTGAGTGTTTATAATGGTGTTTTTGACAGACAATTCGAATACTCATTCGGAAATACCATAAAGTACTCGAAACCTGTACAATGTTATTCGGCACAGCCCTAGATGTAATATCTTTACAATGTAAACAAATTGAGTTGAGCTAGACATATTGGCATTATGATGCAGTCACGGAATGCACCTTTAAATGGCCGACAACAGAATACAGGACAGACAGTGTGCTTGCACAGGCAAGAGGCAAGCACCGCTTCTTCACTCAACACATAGCGCCCTTAATCCCATTTGCAGACAAATCAAACAACACCTAAGCAGATCTGTGGCCTTAATACCCCACCTTATCTCCAAACTCAGAATCTAACCCTGAGGCTGTGTGTGTGCGCGCGTCATGATACCCATCTACAGTAAGCACTGCAACATACTGACGAAAATCAGTCACAAGGCTATATTCTCAGTCTCTCCCTCCATCTCCCCTATTGTGTTTAATGTTCTCATTCGAGGCAATAGTCAGTCATGGTCCTAAGGGAATAGAGCTCTTTGGGAAGATGATAGAAAGTGGAGATAGCCTCGTTCAGGTCAATAGCTGGGGCACAGTCAATCCCCTTTTGCTTTTTGTACGCCTTTTAGATAGAGCCTTGAAGGTGAACACCACACCTCTCTGTCCATTTGCTTATCTGTGCACCCACTAGCGAAAAATATATATCTTTTTCACTTGCCACTTCAGAATTCGTGACCGTATATGGATGTATTTTATTATTTATAACTGGTGATTAACGTGAACCCAGGAACGGGGCCTGGCCGTGCCGACTCCGATGGCTGACTTATTTTAGCTACATCAGCTCCTATAAAATAAAAAGTGAACTGTGGTGTAGCTTAAAAAGGTCTGTTGCAACTTGGAATGTACTGCTGAATGTTATTGAGTGCTAAGGAACAATGCTGTTGAGAGGAAGGCTGCTAGCTTGCCAGCAAACTGTCGAGGGCCCTTAGCATCCGCTAACTCTCGGCTTCTTTGTTGAAGTGGAATCACCTCTGCATGTGCAATGTCTTCAGTGTTCAGTGCTCAGTGCTCAGCGCCGTGGGAGGCTTACGCGTATATGGAGTTGTTGAAGACTCTGGAGAGCGCGTAGTTGATGTGGCGGACCATATGATCCACCTGGTCCTGGGTCTGAAGTCTCATGGAGTAAGTTGTCTTGTCTGTGTCGATGACAACCTGCATGAGAACGGAGGATCAGTGGAACAGCTAACTCCAACACTGTCTTCAGACACTATGAACACAGTAGTAGTATTCTTTAAGAGATTGCTAACAGACTAAGCTGGCTTCCACCACCTGTGGTGCAGAATTTGACTACATACAGGAAGCATATGTAAGCAGGTGTTTTCTAAACCCTGTGTACAACCAGGAAACCAAAGAAAACCCTGCCATGCTCTAGATGAAGGCACCCAGAACTAAATATATTAATGCTCCAACCAAAAGCATAAACAAACAACGGCAAAAAGAAAAAAAACTTTCGGACATCCTGTAGTGACTACAGTTCATAATTCCTTGCGTCTTGTCCAATGCTGCCTCATGGTGCTTGTCGTAAGATCCTACTTCGGAGTTCGTAACTTGTAATTACGACTCGTCACGCATTCAAGTCAGTGGCCGGAAATTGTGCACAAATAAGAAGGAAGCTTTAAATAGAAACAGACAACCTGTCAAAAACATTGCTTTTGTAGCTGATAATAGAAGAAAAAAATCAGAAACGGGAAACTGCAGTGACAAGATATCAAGTGAACCATGCTGCATCACATAAGCCTACGCACAATTAAGTCAAGAAAATAACCACAAAGGTTCAGCAATCACAATCACTTCAATCTAACTTTCTGTTTAGACAACAGACTTTGTTGAAGCGCTGTCATACACACAAATGTAACGTTTTAACACAATTTAACACAAATAACCATCTATTGATGCCTTGCATTCTGCCATGTTTGTAGTATTGTCACTGCGTCTCCATTACGGTATCATAGAAGAATGTGACTTTCTAGTAATTACAACTTTGAATGACCATTCATCTGCTTGGTACTCGTAATTACGATATTTCTGACGCACATTGAGGCCATATAAATCCAGTGACTGAAAATGTTACCTGGTGTTCAAGGTAGGTGTTCATTGCTCGGATCTCCAGGAAGTTAAAGGTGGCCTCCACCTGCAAACGAGACACATCACAGCCAATGATCCCAAGGGCAACAATTAAAGCTTGCTGAAAGGGTCCTCTTTTAATCTTAGTGTTGGCCATTGTTTTGTCAACATCTTCCATGTTTTAGGGCAGAAAATGCAAAGGCCTTTGGTTTAGCCATTGTGCACTGACATGTTAAAACTAATCATTAGCAGTAATAACCATTAGCATTAAAATACTCATTAGCAGCTGTCCTGTTCTGCAAATGCAACGTTTCTTTTTTGCTCCTGTTAAATACACTGAGATGAAGGCTGGCAAGCAAAAGCCATAAAATTAAAAGAGTGGGGACATTTACCTTGGTAGGCACTTTGACAGCAAAAATATACAGCCTCCATGTTGCCAGGACCTGAGGGTAGAACATATTCATTTGATTGTCAGAGCTGGAAATGCAAAATGCAAATCGCAGCAGAAAAAAAACTGCACAAACACCCCAGAAGGAGAGCAAATCAAAACTGTGATTCCTTCAAACACCTCATAACTCACGTTAAGCACTTGTACACGTTAGCTAGCTAATGATGATAGTGGGTGTGTTGTCTGTGTGAGTCAGTAAAATAACTGCAACATTTATTTGAGACAACTTTTGTTTATAGGCAAAATGGGTCTTGTTCAATAGATTCCTCGACTGCATCATAAGGAAAATTAATGGGAAGGTGGAATGGGAGGTGTGGAGTGAGTATAGGTAAAGCAGTAAATATTAGGCGTGTAACGGTTCACCAAATCCACAGTTTGGTTCATATCTCTCGTTTCTTCTTTTTTTTCCCTTGAGGGATAATAACTGGGATTATATTTCTGACCTTTATTTCTATAGATAGACTTTATTTTTATTTATTTTGTCTATATGACTTTCTGCCACTAGATGTCACATTAAGCACACCAGCTTTTCAGCAAAACAAGTCCGCCAGTCCGGGTATTTAAGTGGCATACCAGTGGCAGCATGTTATGAGGGATGCATGTCCCCCCCCCCGGATCACTTCCTCAAAAATATTCCCTACACGCCATGCCACTGCTAGTGCGCCTTCTATACGTCTGTGTTTGATAACTATAGAAAGGGAAGTGCGACACGAAACCATGGACGTCTGCATCGCAGTTTTAGTGTCGATTTCAGAACCGTTACACACCTAAATACATAGATTGGATAGAAGTGTGGCCTTGGCAAAGCTGGGGGGAGGGGGAGAATAAGTTAAGAAAGTTCGCTCAAATTTTGCAAACCTTCCGTCTACAACTGAGTGCACCTCAGGGGCCTACAAAAAGTGTTTGTTCCACACCCGCACTCCCCCCAGACAACACACGAATGCGTCCCCCACCGCCTCACCCGACAATTTTGGCTTTCATCTCCATCGATATCTGCTGGTTCTCTCGCTCCTTAATCCCCCCCATCTCGTCGCCATTTCCCAGGGTGCCATGGTGCCCCATCTGGATCCCCAGCCACCCTCCCCCCCTTGGTGTCAACACCTCCCCCTGTGCTCCTCCAGCCCTTCCCCATCTCCTTCATCCTTCCACTTTTACCTCCGCAGTTTTCCCTCTCTTTTTCTGCCCTGTCGCTTTCAATCCCTCAAGGCCTCTTCCACGCTGAATCGCTAATGGAGTCCTGCTGAGCGCTGGAGAAAGACAGACAGCAGCACAGAGAGAGAACAGAGATAGACACAGAGAGGGCCCAAAGATGGAGCCCCCCCCCCCTTTTCCAATTTATGAAGATTTTCAGACATGCCCCTCTGAAATATCACACCACCTCCTGTCAACGCTGGCCCCACAGATCAGTCTAAACCGAGGAGACAACATGGCCTCCCGAATTACCTCGCAGACACTAGTGAGAAGAAATCTTCAGAGACGACTAGAAAAGGCAAGAGTGAATGGGGTGGCGTGGCGAGGGAAGAATCGAGATGGGGGGGGCATGGCAGCAGGATAAGGCGCCCCCCCCCCCTCACATCTCTATACCCACAAACACACTCCAAACAACTATGACGTCTTGCCGAGCGGCCCGCCGTAAGAGCTTTTGTGTTTGGTTCAGGAAGAGAGACCTCTTTTCATTACGACCTCTAGGATGACTTGACAAAACAGACAACTCCACCATGTCGAAACAAAATCTAGAAGAAGCGGAGGAAGCATAGCAGAGACAGAGAGACAGAGAGCGAGAGAGAGAGAATATGAAAGAGAATGAAAGTCAACAAAAGCCTCGCAATCAAACGGAGGCACTCATCATGTAAACGGAGACATCAATATCGCAGGTCACTGGAGGGCCACTGATTTGATCAGCAGAATCTGAACAAGGTCTGCCGCTCCGAGTTGCTCCCCTCTTCTGAAATATAATTTACTCGATTGCATTAGAGACACTCGATACTGCCCGCGGTTATTTTCTGCCCATCTGAATGCAGAGTGTGCAGGCACCATTCAAAAGCTAACAGATATTACCAGTAAAACAAAGATGGCTACATGGGGACTAGCTGTACTGTCTGGAACTATAAAGCGCGACATCCAGGAAAATAAGGAACAAAAAATATATATATATATAGTCTCTGATGTGACAGGTCTGCTTCAAATAGTTTAACGTGGGCCCTTAATTCTGCATTTCGAAAATAATTGTCGACCATTTCATTTCAAGTCTACCAACTGCCACGACAGACCCCCCCCCTCCACACACACACATACCTCACCCAGCTAATCAGAGGTCCACAGTTAATAAATACACACCAACTGTCTCTCTTTCCTCCCCCGACATCCTCCTTCAGTCTCCGCATCATCGAGAGAATCTGAGTAGCAGCGATAGAGGACTGCCACCGGCACAGAGCAAAGACCCTCCCCCAGGATCAGACAGAGGGTATTCTTTAAGACAAAGGCGAGGAGACAGAGAGGAACGTCAGGGGTCGTCTCTTAGGACGTCGGCGCAGGTGGGTGATGCAGGGAGGTGCCCTTGCCGTGATGGCTCAGCGTCGGAGACACGACAGTTCAAAACATCAGGCAGCCGAGGACATACAGCTAAGGACGGGGGCGGTGTCGTGCGTGCGTGCATGTGTTTGTGCACGTGCATGCCGTGCCGTCTGTGTTGCGCAACACCACCAGCAAAACTGTGCGCGTGCACACGCATGTTGGGAAGGAGCCTTGTTTAAATGGGAAGCTGTCAAGCCCCGGGTGCAGCACTTCAAAAGATACCAAGTTAAAGTGTGTCTCTGGGTCACGTGTGTGTGTGTGTGTGTGTGTGTGTGTGTGCGCGCGCACGCACACATTGCAGTGTGGCCTTGGGAGGAAACAAGCTGTGAAATCTGTGCCAGGCCTAGACACCCGGGGCATCTCTGGCCCAGCTACAAGGACATTTTATGTCACACACAAACAACTTGCGATCACGCACAAGCGCGCACATGCGCAAAACACACCAGACATTCCAACGCAGACAGAAATATTAGCATAAGTCTCCCACGTTAGCATTAACAACGCTGGCGCACTAAGCCAGCTATGATATAAAAATCATAGCCCAGCGTTCATCTCACATGGGCGGGCAAACACATACGCCCTTTCGCCTAAGTTATCTCAACCCTGCCATCAGTCAAATCTATCAACGGCTGTGAGAGCACACATGCCCCAGGTGCTCCGTTATAAGTAGACTTGTGAGAGGAGATGGGGGAAGAGAGAGAGAGTAAAAGAGGAGAAGGTCCAAGATGTGAAATGAAATGCAAAGTACTAAAAGAAAAATCTTCTTTTTTTTTTTCCTTCTTCAGTGTTTCACATCCACTCATAAAATAGGTCTTCCTCAGCCCTAACTTCCCAGGCCTCAAAGCTAAAGAGCTCAGACAGACAGACAGACAGACAGACAGACAGACAGACAGACAGACAGACAGAGAGGAAGGGTTCCAGAACAGGATGAACGAGAGAGATGACGGATGAGAGACCTGGAGCGACGAGAAGCAGGAATCTGATTGGTTTTGGAAAAAGCGAAGACAGAAAGCAACGACGGGCTGGAAAGACTTCAAAGACGGATTAAAGAGTGATGAGGTGAAGACAATGAACCAATGAGGAAGAGAAATGGCCCAAAGCAAGAACAAAAAAGATACATATATATAAAATATAGTGAGGGTTACAAATCAGCAAAAGCAGGAAATGGGTTAAGAGAAAAATAAAAAAAAGGAAGGCAGAATGAAGAGATTAAGGGTGGCCCTGCCACCTCTCTCTGTCTCACGATTTCTCTCTCCCTGCCTCCCACGGGTAAGAAGTGAGAAAGGTCATCAGTTTCTCTCCCCGTCACTCCCTCCTCCCTGCCCACCTCCTCCCCCTCCCAAGGCTTCTATTCTATGCGCTGTACCACCATCTGCGTCTAATGTTACGATTGTAATCATAATCCGAGCGAAGAGCCTTCCACCAATCACAGACACTCCTGGCCCCTGGATGGGCGAACAGTAGACATAACCGAGGGACACATTGAAAACCAATGGTAATGGTCCCCGTTAAAGCTACAGTATGTTATGTACGAGAATTAAAACGGTTGTGTGGCTAACGCTAAAAGTCTGCAGTGTTAACAGTTTGCACAAAGCAGTGCCTAATCCCTTTAAAACTGCTGTAAATAAGAATGGCATATTCATATTTATTTTCATATTAAGAAGTGGTTGTGGTCGTTTATGAATACCCAAAACGAGGGTCAATAATATTGAAAATAATTTACTTTGAACTCACAGATTGATTGATTGAAATTTTGATCATATTATGAAATAGTGTTCATTTGTTAGTAATAATCATAAAAACAGCCCTGGAACTGTTCTTCTCAGGTGACGCCCCCTAGTGACCTTGCAGGCCATAATTACTAAAATATGTATTATGATCATTTAATAATTAATAAATGTAGTCAAATCTCTATACATCTGATACATACTGAATTATTGTCAGTTTTTAAATATTAATATTCTTACTGTAGTTTTGAACATTGAAAAATGTTAGGGAAGATATTTGTGTGGACTATACAATTTGTTTGTGCTGTGCTCAGCTTCCTTTGACACAGTCCAGCACGCTGTTTTAGATTATTTTTTTATATGAAACCTCATTTGAATAGAAATTGGTCCTGGCTTCATGATTTTAAAATGTACATTTTGATTACATCTTTCAGCAGATATAAATCAAATCTACTGTACATAGCATAAATCACATATTTATAATGGAAAAACTCCAGTTTCAGTTTTTTGTCAATGGTCAACTATACATTTATATGGGAACAACACTACATTATAAAATAACACATTTTCACATGTCCAGTAAGCCATAAACTGGTGGCATTTACAGTAACATCCAACCGCTTATTTTTATGAACTTCCTGTGAGTTTAACAAGGCTACAAATAGCGGTGGTGGTTTATTCTCAAAAACGCAGGGAGATTAAACCCCCAGCACATTTGATCTGGGGTCGAACACCCAGAACACACACATCCTGCTAGCCTAGCTACACCCTGTTGGCAGCGTTTTCACAGCCACCCTGCTGGCTGTCCAATCAGGGTAGGGTTAGTGAGAGGACGTTTTAGTCAAACGTGTCTAAATGGTGGCAGAGCTAGACGAGGCGATCAAAACAGTTGTAGCAACACGCAATTGGTCAAACGCTGTCCAATATGTCCAATGACTGTTAACACATCCCAATGGAGCGTTTCCAGACCTTACTGACGAAGTGAATTTTAGGTCTGTTAACACCAGGCTAATATTCTGCCCCATCAACCCTAAAATCAACTGCGACCACTTTCAGAACACTTGTAAACATTTTCTTAACCAGAAGCCCTCCAGACTACTGAATCCTAATGAATCAGTACTAACACGAAGCTCAGCCCAAGTTCCCCATGTCATGAATTAAAAAGGGCAGGTTGACCCGGGAACCTCCAGCCAGTGGCAGGCCCAGCAGGTAACGGGCCGCCCATTATTAGACTGGGAGCAACCGCGACCTGGGGAAGCCGACAGAGGAAGAAGTGGAGTGATGGATCAGGATGAGTGAGACCCAGAACGGGAATAGCATGGCATCGAGGTAGTCCCTCTTTGCCTCCAGCAGTGTCTCACAACATTCCACACCCCTTCCAATCCCTCCCCAGCCATAATGTTGGAAGATTTATTTCAGAGCTGCATGTGTGTGTGGCGGGTGTAATTGTGCACATACTGTCTGTATACAGGCTCACTGCGCGTTTGCCCTCACGCGTCCCAACTGAGTTTACACTGCACAGTATGTGGCTACCGTGGAGTCTGTGTGTGCCACAGTGGTACTGTAGCATGCGTCCCTGGGTGTGTGTTTGATGTCATGCTAAGACGCTTATATGTCTAAGTGGAGGTTGTCTATTGTGTGTGCACGAGTATTCAGCGCTCGCACACTCTGTAGGTAGAGGGGCAAAGATAACTAGAGCCACTGAACAGAAGAAACATGAATACAAACGTGATGTGGACTACATGGCATGCAATATGAATATTTCTGTACCATGCATTTAATAATGTGACCAATGTGAGCAGCTGTACCAGATCATTTCAATACCATTTGTTTTTAAACAGCATTCAACACACACACACAATGTATATTTTATTGTCTGAGGATGAGAGGAAAGCGTATTCTTCAAGTCACGTCTGCTGAGATTGCAGCAGTCTACAAACGTACGCTGGTGTTGTACACAGTGCTTCTGCATTCAATCTCTTAATAAAGTATTAATGCGTAGTAATAGTCTATATTATAGACAATGCAGTGTACTAGGGACTTAATAATATATACACTAGAGAGAGGAAACATGAAACAGCATGAAATAATAAATCTACCTTGGGGGGGGGGGCTAGTTTATTAAAATAAAAATCAGAATATGGATTATTTTACTAAAAGCGGGATTAGCAATTCTAATCTATACGATACGCTTTATTTATCATATTCAGCAAATATTTCACCACAATACGCTAGCTGTCTGTTCTGTGAACACAACACAACCCTGGCTTTGTCAATGGAGAAAACAAACCAATGTGGAGCTTTTGACGGAGCAGCACTGGAGGCAGAGGTGCACGTTTTGTTTTGATGAGAGTTCAAAAGGTCAAAAATCTTCACCAGTATCAATTTGCACACTTTTAATAGATATTAGCATGATAGGAAATCATCTTATACCTTTCTCAATGCCAAAAGGGCTTAAGTGCAGTTACGCCCATTTAGCACCAACTGGCTTAGTACACCCAAAGTAAGTCTTTTGGTTTTTAACTACAAAGAATTAACTTTTTCACATTTAAGAATTCACATGTGCCATCGGTCTGCTAAATCAAACTGTAATTACAGAATATAATAATAAGATTTAGAATTAGCAATTTAGCTGCCTATTGCAAAGTGGAAATCAATTATGACAATGCAAGTCATTATCATGTCACAAATAGGCTTCCAAATAGACCAACACTGTAGAAAGATGTAGGATTTGTATTCTACTAAAGGGCAATGTAGTTAACAATTGTAGCAATAATGTCATATTAGTAGGGCTGCCCCCTGAAAGTCAAGCAGTTGTGTTTTTGTATTTTTGTTTCTGCATTACAGCATAAAATAAAAACAAATATATTACAAAACCACACAGCACAGGGATAACATATCAGCAAAGAATAAAGATATCAGATGCCAAATATTTCCTAAATATATCAATAGATATTTAATAAATATAAATTAGGATTTGTATGACCCTGCAGCGATGAAACATTAATATTCTATGAGAGCTATCTGGCGCTGACAGTAGTCGGCAATATTAAAAACGGGGAAGATTGATTATTATATTTTCTTAAGGTAGCTATACTATGACGGCATACCCCATGGGCCATGGATATAACACAAACATAGTAGATTTAAAACTTGAACGTTTGAAACAGTTAATTTAGACTACAAACTGGAATTAACGTGCTTTGGTGTCCATAATCAGACATAAGGATGGGATTATCATCACTCGAATGGCTGTTTGTAGGCTAAAAGCGGCTTTAACATGGACCTAAGTTAACATGGAGTGGTTTTCGAATGGTTAGCATGCAAAAGTTTGCACAGAAGAACAACACCCGTTTTGTATTAAATAGTGAATAAAGTTACATTTCCATAATAACTCATGTTAATAGGACACAGTATAATCCACAGTATAATAATTGTCTACATTTTAAAATGATACTGTATTGAGAACGTAGAACTCAAATAAGAAATGTTTTTTAGGCAAACCACATGGACAAATAAAGAAATTTAAATAACCTTATTTATCAAGGCTTTGGTCGTGGCGAGTGCTAATATCAGATGATGTAATGGGGAAAGCCTACAGTATGAAAAAGAGATCTTGTATGTAAACAACAAGGTGGAAATTCTCCTTCACCCGTGTACAGAGGTACTGTGGACAAAACAAAAAACAATCGCCAAAGCTCCAGTGAGAAGTGAGTCAGTCATTTCCTCCTACTTGGCGTAGACCTCTGGTTCAGCTTGAAACTATTGGACAGTGCATTCACTTTACCGCACAGTTATGACAGCTGAGGCGGAAGGCAAAGCTCTCGACCTACCGGACAGTTTTCATTCCTACCCTGACCTAAGGTCATGAAGGGTGGGTCATGACCAAAATAACTAATTCACGGTTACAAACTGCCGAAATTGGTTCTTTCAGGATGGTGGCTGGCTTCTTCCTTATTGATAGGGTGAGAAGCCAGGTCACCTGTGAGGAACTTGGAGTGGATAGGAGCCAGGATAGGAGCCAGATGACGTGGTTCCGGCATCTGGTAAGGATGTACCCTAGGCGCCTTACCAGGGAGGTGTTCCAGGCACGTCCAGCTGGGAGGAGGCCTCAGGGAAGACCCAGGACTAGGTGGAGAGATTATATCTTCACAATGGCCTGGGAACGCCTCGGGATCCCCCAGTCAGAGCTGGTTATGTGGCTTGGGAAAGGGAATTTTGGGGTCCTCTGCTTGAACTGCTGCCCCCGCGACCCGACCACAGATAAGCAGATATGGATGGATGGATGGACTGTTTGTCCCATTGGCGTTGCTACAACTGTACAACTCTACAACTGACCGCCACATATCTACCACCATTGTGAAACATGCTTGACTTCAACGTCATCTCACTAGCCCACCCTGATTGGACCACCAGCAGGGTGGCTGTGCGCACGCTAATGCCAACAGGGATAGTCGAACATAGCCAGGCTAAAGCATTATAGCCTGTTCCCTTGCATTTGAAAAACCATAACAAGATTTGTTTCCCCAAGTGTAAAACTGAAATTAGTTAAATAAATTAAAAACATCATCTTCTACCCATGATTGTATGGAAAAAAAACACGCTCTTTTCCCTTCACGAGTAGGAACCAGGTGACAACAATCATAGCAAATGTAACTAGTCGCCTTCTTAAAGACTATGTATTGGCTTTGTTCTAACATAAAACCTGTTTCAGTTAAGTTTCAGGGACATGCAGAGAAATCAGTTGTTGAAAGCCTCCTCCCAAGATGATGCAATACAACATAAATTAGCGCAGCATCATCGGCATAATGCTAATGCTGCTATACAGCTAGGATGTCATCCACCATATCAAATGCTTTTGATAAGTGAATAAGTAAGAGACGCACAACTGCCTATTATCCAGGGCATACAATATAATGTACTACTAATGAGCCTGCTGATATAATGCAGTACCACGGACCATATTTAGTTTTTTTTATGCTTCTGGTTGAACAAATAGCTACTGTGCAGTAAAATGTGTATTCTCAAGGATTCAAGGCTATTTTTTTTTTTTTGCTAAACACAAAATATCGATGAATAGGTATTCAAGCTCAAAATATCTCCACTTTATAGAGTGCTTTGTGTGAAAAGGTCTAATCCTGGTAATGGTACATTTAATAAAACGAGTTACAGCACTTGTTAGAGCAGCATCTAACATGGTAAATGAGCTGAATTTATACAGCGCTTTCTTAACTTCCGGCCACTCAAAGTGCTTTACATAGCCTGATTGGCCTCACATTCACATTCATACACCAATGGTGCAGTGTCAGCCATGCAAGGCACAACTACACCACCAGGGGCAGTTGGAGTTAGGTGTTTTCCTCAGAGGCACCGTGACACACAGCGACTACCACTGCAGTACTGTCTCCGCCATATCTATAAATACTGCTAATAAAATGCATTCTACCGTGGCCCAGGCAGTACCTCTTACAATGTAGAGCTAATGTCAGGGGAGAAGCAGGGGTTGAAAAGGTTTTAACATATGGAGTAATATGGTTAGATAGATAACAATAATTATTGAATAATAATAGATAAGATAATTGAATAACATTCAAAAAGTTGATGACTATCACAATATCTTCCTTTGAGGACAATGTGTTTTTATTTTCATTTAAAAATACAAACGTCAGAAATATATATTGGAGGCTAAATGTATTTAAATAAAAGTGAATCTATCGAGGTGGATGGGTATGGTTCATTATCATCTGAAAAAGTTGGTTATGGACTGTGTCAAATTGTATTAATTAAGACCTTTCATACTATTCGACACATGGGTTATTAACCAATCTAATTTACTGTCAGTCAACCAGTCAGTCAGTCAGTCTGTAAAAAGCATGTTAATATTTGAACTAAAGCCTTCTGAGCATTAGTGCTCGGACGGATTCTGTCGTATGTAGTCGTTGCAGGCTACATTTCTGAAACAAAAAGACAATTACGGACAATGAAACAGATACAGCCCTGACGGGCAACAGGTGACGCTGATTATGCTCTCCTGCACATGTGGCAGGCGTGTCCGGAGACGAGCAGGCGTAGGTCAGTGGTCAGAACGCCGGTGAGGAAGACCGAGGGAGGCGGGCGCTCGGCCCCGCCACCTCGGGCGTTACACCCACAACCTTCCGGCTGGGAGCGCAGACCACTAGACCATCCTGCCACCCTGTGTTTTGTCTACACTACATTGCTTGTGTCCTATAAAAAGGAGCAAATGCTGTGTAGAAGTATGGGATTGTCTTTTCAATACGCACAGAGAACGGTAAATTAGCGGACAGCAAGGAGATATTTGACAAAAAGTGTATTACGGTAGCTTACTATACTTTTATAGTCTCCGGTATCCAGTAATTCAAAAGCAGTGAAATTAGATAAGCTTAAAATTACAACTTGTATGTGCTCTATATAAATTATTTTGCTATACACGTTGTATTTGAGCAATGCATATAAATATTCGTCATCATTGCACATTTCCACAGCTCAAACCATCTCCCTTTACAAACTTCAACAACTTTTCAACCTTTTTATTCGTCCAAACAATTTTATCCATTAGCGTGAAAGGATTGCTTTTTAGGAGGGGAGACCTTGAAGCCAAGATAGAAGGAGCACTCATTTCCATCTCGCCCCCAGACAGTGTGGCAGAGCGTTGATGCGTGCCAAGACTCATTCAGCCAGTTAAATTATACAAAATTAAAAAAAGAAAAAAGTATTTATATAAAAGTCCTTGTTAGGGAATTGCATCTGACAGAGTGAGAGAGCAGACAGAGAACCTCTACCCTTGTACAGGGTTCACAAAAAGACGATGGGAAGAGCAGGGTGATGATATAATCTAGACGGACAGAGAAGGGGGGTGGGGTGTCGAGAAAACAAAGACCAAGATAGACTAGGTGTCGTGAATGTGAGGGTGAATGTGAAAAATAATAATAATAATAATAATAATTACAACAACAACAGGGAGGGGCTTGTGACTGTGAGATAGCCGTTATATCCTCGCTTTCAAACAAGAGAGAAGCGGGGGGGGGGGGGGCCCGGGGGGGGTAGGGGGGTGTTGACGTTGGCTGTGACAGCGATTAGCTAAGAGGTGAGGCTGACTAATTGACAATGTCTCCAAACAGCCGTGGCCTGAGCTCATACAAGCTGCTTGGACACCTAACGCCCTGCCCACAAGCATTCTTCCACACACACACACACACACACACACACGCACGCATGTTCGAAATAAACGCACACACACGCCAAGCCCTTGCCATGGGCCTTAAGGCCGCCCTGCCACATCTAATAAAGCGTGAGGAAGAATGGCGTCCACTTTGCTTGTCCTATAAGTAGCGTGTCTCTAAAGCCTGTCTAATTATGTGCGTGTGTTTTTTTGCATACAGTACACAAACACACAAGGAAACACGTTGCCAAGGTCACAATTTTGAGTTGATGCTCGCACTTTGTTTACAATTACGTCTCGCCGATTTCCATTTCATTCCAGTGTCTAAGTTAGCATTCACCACTGCACGCCGACAAACCTTTGTGTCGGTTAGAAAATAAAGACACGACACAGACGTGTCCTCATTTTCAAATAACACTGCCGGGGGGAAGGGGGTGGGGTTTCGGAAGAGTGTCTCTCACCAGAATCCTGTCCTCGGATTTGCCGTTTCTGGTGTCCTGCTTGATGGCACGCACAAACTTGACGGACTGCTTTTCAAGCACCCTCCTGATGTTGTCTGTTGGGGGAGGGAAGAGGTAGAATATTCATTTTAAAAAAAGCTCTTACATAACCCCCGCACACAAAGGACCCTCAAAGCCCTTCAGAAAGCAAGGCACAAACCACCTAGAAGAATCAAGAATAATAACCACTATTGAGAGAGAGAGAGAGAGAGAGAGACCTCTCCATAGATCCAACCAGAGGAAACTGGCTGCCATGTTTAGACACAAAACCTTAGAGCCTGGCAGCCCATCTCAAGCTCAATGAACTGGAGAGGAGCTTTCAATGCAACATCACCCTCAACAAAACTACTGTAGCAATACCTCAGCCTACACAATGCAACCTGCATATGAAGCAAGTAAATCTATCCTCTAAAAAGGATGAGTTTCCCCCCCCCAACCCAGGCTATATTAAATGTTTAACACTCTTGCTTTTCACTAGGCTTAAAATTAGAGGTCGACCAATTGTGGATTTTTAATGGCCGATTTAGCCGATAGTTGATTAATCAGCTAATAACTACAAATGCCAAAATAACAGAAGCAAATAATTCATAAATCAGTATTTTATAAGTGATTATTTTTCTAGTTGTAAAGCCTTTCTATTAATTATAATTATGTACAGTATACTGTAAAATAAAAACTAAATTGTATAATTCTCATATTATCTGTCTGAGGTATTGTGAGGCGTGTGAGGCACTGTATATAATATATTACATCAGACGCCCACCAGATGGCAGTAAAATACCACATATGAGACAGGTTGTTACGTCAATGACCAAAGATTATTTTTATTAATAAGGAAAGGAATTTTATAGATTAAAAATTACCACTGAAAGGTAAAGGGAAATAATATGGATTGCCTGCTTTTGAAAACAACAAAGGATTGAGACATCATAACGTTTGACACGTAAGTGAAGTTACCTCACACGGAGACGCGTCACTAGAAACGCGTTGCCATCAAAACCATTGTTTCCTATGGTACGTACCTGGCATGCATTTTTTTCCTGGCGCAGCGCATTTTTAGCATTTTTTTGACATGCATAAAAGTTTAAATAGTCTAAACATTTCAGCACAAGGCGTGGAGTCGTGGTGCTAGGCAATGTGACAGTTGGCCCAGGCAGCTGTTCTCTGTGTGATTGAGGCTTTATCAAAGCGCTTTAGAAGTGGCCGCACCTTTAGCAACGCGTCTCGGGGCCTTAGGCTGAAACTTGCTGCCTTACTGTATCTTATGTTAGCTGGCTAGGCTATATGCTACCGGTTTGCTTGCTATCTTGTAGCTTGCTATGATACCGGATTACGGTTGCTTTTCATTTCTACTGTCACTGAAAATATAGGACAATTCTTTCTTATCACAAACAATTAAGTTATATTGTCAAATTAAAAAAAATGTATTTCAGCTAATCTACTACTAGACCTATTGTTTTGGAAGCATTGAGGTCTCACATTTGAGATACATTAGAAACAGTTTACCATATCATTCACAGTGCTTCATTAAGCTTTTACAGGCATTTTGTAATAGTCACTCATATCTGGATCTAGTGGTGGGTCTGTTGGGCTTGTTATACAGTTGTTTAGATATGGCCATTGGACCTTAGTTGTCTGAAAAGCCTAGGAATCATTTTGAATGTGTCCGATCAGCAACTAAACTTTCCAATCAGCGTCGTGTTTATAGCTATATGGGCGTGGAACGAAAACGACCAGATGGTTCAACCAATCAACTACCAAGCATAGTTTTGAAAGTACCTACCATTACAAACAGTATAAATGCTCCTCAGATGGACTTGTGACAACAATTGTGTCAAGTGTCAGGTTACCTTAGTCGTGCTATAGACCTGCATTTAACAGCTAATCAAATAAAGTCAAGGTAATTAATTGTGTGTGGCAAATGCAAGAAGATGTATCCTACGTGACCGGTGGAGTCTGTGCAGCTATCGGCCACTATCAGAGCCCATTTCTGCCGATAACTATAGTTTGTAAAACATTGTATCGATGCCGATAAATTGGCAAAAGCTATTAAGG
The DNA here is from genome assembly GCA_027564635.1 of Typhlichthys eigenmanni. Lineage (NCBI taxonomy): Eukaryota > Metazoa > Chordata > Actinopteri > Percopsiformes > Amblyopsidae > Typhlichthys > Typhlichthys eigenmanni. Next base: position 20,576 of record JAODUK010026033.1, read on the forward strand.
CTGAAGCTAGATAGAAAAGATAACAAAAGGCAGCTGAAATGGCATTAAAATGCAAATCTCTGAACATATGCTAACATTAGCAACGCTATGTTCTTTCCTATTCAAAACTGTCATCTTCTGCCACATATCTGCCTGGATTAAAGCCTGTAAAGTATTGATACATACAATGTTCATTTGCATCAATTTACAATATGTTTGGTAGAACAAGTGTCAGCCTACAGTGTCCTGCAAATTTCCTGCTTTCATAAAACCATGTATTATTGGTCACACCATTCTTTAAACTATAGCCTATATCCACACACACACACATACACACACACACAATAAATAGCTGACAATAGAATTTGAATGTTAACCAGCCAACAAATACACGTGGCGATGTTGCAGTCTCAGCCTTACGGCACACCTCAATACGGGCTGAAACTCGACGACTACAATTTGTAAAAAGAGCTAGTGCAAAGCAACCCAGCCAACATGGCTACTATGATGCATTTGAGGCAACGCAGGAATAAAACGTTAGAGCCATAGGGCGCAAGGATGGTGTGTGTGTGTGGAAGGGGGGCACATCTCGTCTACAGGTCAAGGGAGCGATAAGCCCAAGACAAACAGAGCTAGTCACGTTAAACCAGGTTATTTAAACCCTTTAGTGCGCCCTGCAGTTCCCTATACCTATTGACCTGACCTCGACATCTGCTCCCAGTAACTGCCGGTTATATAACAAGCACCCTCTTTTCCAAAATAATGCTAAAGGTCACCTCACCCACAATCCCTTCTCGCTGCTTAATGCAGTGGTATTCAACCATGGCATGTTTTAGATGTCTCCCTGCTCCCTCCAGCACACCTGATTCACAGGTATGAAACAGCTTGCGGAGCGTTATGGGTGCTTAATGGGATGTTGGAGAGAACAGTGGTTGATATTTGAACTAGATCAAAACAAAAACACCTCTCCCTTCAATACAATAGGGTGCCCACCAACCCCCTACACATATTGGACATGCATTGCTAAGGCTGTAGTGTTCTGTGGTGCGGAATGCACCACTTTGTTTGTCTTCCCTTTTACAGAGCCAGGACGTGTAGAAACACCAGAGTATTTCTTCAGCACTCACACAGTATGTGCAGCCAGACCACATTCCGACAAATATTCACAGAATTTGGCTTATGGTCGCTAACTCTGCCTTTAATGGATTCACTCACAATTTGTTTTCATAACCCTCCACCCTATATTTTCTGACTTCTACAGTCGAGTGGAGTGGCCAGCCAGAGCATATATGCTAGCTTCTGCTGAGGAGGTAAACGAAGGATTCATCAAGTCAAGTTTAATCAGCCGGGAGAAACGCACCTCCCTCATACCGTTTTTTCGTGCGAGTGTTTCGACAGGGAGTTCATGTGCGAAACTGGGACGGTGGCAGCCACTCTCTTCAGAGGGTCACACGGTCTCTTGTGTGCAGCAGGGAGCCATGCTTCACACACTCCCACGCAAACACGCTTTACGCGTGAGCACGTACACACAAAGATAGACATTGACAAACTCATCGAAGCGAAATGGTATGCATATCGTGCAGACACTTGCGGTTCAACTAACAAATATAGTCCGACTCTGACAAAAAAATAGCAGGTCCCTAGCATGAGCTCAAATGGTTTTGGCCAACTGAGAAACAAATGCATAAGCCAAGCAATCTTCTAGAAGTGAACACAACAACAATCCAGATCGATAAAACGTTAGCGTGGGCTCCTTTGACTGTCGCCTCGGGAAACATTTCCTTTCTGCGGTGATAAAGCGATACAAACGGGCACATAAAAGGCAACTTCGAAATAAAAACTAACGCGGACTGTCTGACACGCTTTTTTTGGGTTTCCAAGGCGAGTTGTCCTTCGGGAAAATGCGTAGCAAATACTTGTTTGAGCTTACCTGTGATTTCCCGGCTGACATTAACGAAACCTGCCGCGGCGGTACTCTCTTTATTAGAGGCCATGATGCGCTCTGCAAGACGCGGTTCCTTCCAAAGCGCCCCTCTCTCGCTCCGTGCCTGTCGGTGATCGAAGCGCAGCAGCTAAATGCGTGCGCACTGGCAAACCTACTTCTTCGCCCAAACACATCATATCAGGGAGCGGGCGGGAGGGATTGAGAGATAGGAGAAGAAGGAGGGAGATATGGGAGAAATGTGGTGCATTCTTGCAAGTTAGCAACTTATACAGAACCTCGTTATCTGTTGGAAAGTGTACAATAAAAAGAAAACTAGGATATATTATCCGTGTGATTAGTGGCGTATACAGTGTCAGATTTTAAAGGTATTATTCCTGCGAATTAGCTATTTCATTTTGATGCCATGACAGAAAAAAACGCTGTCGTGCAGGGCATTGCGTATTTAGCGTAGCAGGGACACTATAGGAACTCTTATATCGCCTGCTACAATACAAGTAATTCAGATGCCCCATGTCCATGATATGATTTGCGAGACACATCTGAAGGCCCAGCGGGTTAGGCACAGTTTAACAATGATGTATGACCATCCACCCTATCTGAATGACTGCTACTTGTCAGTGTCAGACAGGGACACCCTAATATGCAACCAAAGTCGAGCCTTTTTTTTTTGTATCCAAAGCTTCGTCATAATGTTTCATACCGGGTATAGCGTACACTAATCTAAATGGATGGGCTCACATAGAGCCCCATTAATGGGATTGCGCGTACAATATATTACTGTATGTGCGCTAGCGCGGGGAGCCACAGCTGTAGGCCAATATGGTGTCATCACAAAATATTGGCCCCCCTGCACAAAGGCTCGGCGCCGCATTATAAATATGCACCCACATATGCACGGATTCCGTGCACGTTCGTACCCGTGTGACAGGCTCATTGATATCTCACTGCGGCGAGAGAGAGACCAACAGGGGGTATAACAGCAGATACGATAAGATGAAAGGCATACAGGGGGTTATATAGGGGAGAGTTGGGGTGTCTAATTGAGAAGGTCGAGGTATTGCGTCGTGTTGACCCAATGCCAGCAAGACAAGCCATAGGCCTATATGACTCATAAGGCCCGCAAAACCAGCGGGATGGTTAGGGTTTGCGCGGGATTAAAAGCCCGAACACTCCTCACAGATACTGCTTGAAAGGCTCTGCTATTATTTATTCATCAATGCTGCAACTCAAAGATGAGAGAGCAGCTATTCAATATGCCCTCAATTACTTGTCTTCTAGGTACGGCCATGGATATGGCTATGAGAGATCACAGGAATACACTGGAGAGTGTATTCCCTCAGAGTAGGCCCACTCAGTCGATAGGCCTAATGTTTTTTGGACCAGATGACTCGTGTTTTAAAAAGTAATCGTCATTCACTGACAGACTGTGTTGTTTTCTTCTCCTTTAAAACATTTATAGTAATTTGGCAAACAGCTGTGTGAAAGACGTTGAGATCATCTGCTCTCTTCTTGCAGATGTTCTGCAAGAAGAGAGCAATAGATCACTGTCACTCACTCGGTGAGAGAGAGAGAGAGAGAGAGAGAGAGAGAGAGAGAGAGAGAGAGAGAGAGAGAGAGAGAGAGAGAGAAACTATAACACACAAATA
>JAODUK010026053.1:0-19154 GCA_027564635.1 Typhlichthys eigenmanni
ATACTATTGGTATATAATAACTTGCTTATCATAAGTGATAGCTATATATATATATATACGTAGCCTCCGGTCACACATACTTGCAAAATTATGTAAGCACTTTATAGCTTCATCTGCTGAACGTCTTCAGATACTGTATATGCTATAATACAAAACACATTTCTATATATTTAAAATGAAGCAAGTATGCTTGTGTTTTTATCTGATTAACCAGTGTCCAGATTAAACCATCACTAAAATATTTTGACAGTTGCAGCCATACTTTGAGAACACAAATGGACTTTGTCTATGCAATCTTAGCTTCTTTGAACCCTCTTGCTTTCTTTCTGTAGTTTCCTGGCTAAGCGTGGCGTAAGAGAGGACATAGCCACGTTTGAGGCGAGGAACATCACACAGGAGATCCGTCAGAGTGTGGAGGAGCTGCTGAACAGAAACAGTGCCTCCTTCGACCCCAAGGTCTGTTAGCTCAGCCCACCTCCTAATCTAGAGCTGGCCCCAAAACATAATGTAGCCCAGTAAACAGCTAATGCTGATGCCAAGTCTTAGCTTAGCGTTAGGCTCGTACTCAAATTACAGAAGGTTCCCATTGAAGCCACACTGCATATGTATCAGTATATGTACACATACAGCCTCAAACTAAAACAGTAGACTACTGGATGAGTGCCAAGGAATGATAGCAATGACTTTGGGAGTGAGATAACATCAGTTATTCAATTAAAGAAAGCTGTAAAAGAAATTAATTTAAAACAAAACAAATTAAGGAGAATAGTGGAGAGAGAGAAAAAAAGTGACATCTTATGGATCTATTATTTACAATGCTCTGTGTGCGTGCGTGCGTGCGTGTGTGTGTGTGCGCGTGTGCGTGTGTGCACGTGTGCGTGGGCGCGCATGTGTGTGTGCGTGTACCTGCATGTCTTTCAGAGCGCCAAGCGAGCCAGCGCTGCGGCAGCCCCTCTTGCAGCCTGGGTGAAGGCCAACGTCCAGTACTCCCATGTCCTGGAGAGGATAGACCCCCTGCAGAGAGAGCAGGCCGGACTGCTGGAGTAGGAGTGCACACGCACACGCACGAGCACAGACACACACACGCACAAGCTCACTCACAGACACGCGCACACACACAATTTAAAAAAATACTGTCTACATATAGTACATTAAATACATACTGCCCTGTGCGTGCGTGTGCGTGTGTGTGTGTGTGTGTGTGTGTGGGTGCGCGTGGGTGCGTGTGCGTGCATGAGCAGAAACCTGCATAAAACGGAAAGCAGGAAGAACAAGCTGGAGGAGCAGCTGAACTCGGTGGGAGCGAAAGTCAGTGAGCTGAAAGAGAAGTATGCATCCTTCCATCACGGTAGTAAATCATCGGTATTACTGAGGCGGGTGCCGTTAATAACCTGGTACAGGCTAACTCCTAAAACATGTTGTTTGTAAAAAGTCAGTCAGGCAGTTTGCACGGCAACGTTTATTATTTTTCCCCCCCATACGTTAGGCTGCAGAGTAAAGTACAGATTAAAGGTATCGCTTGGTATTGAGTTAGAGGTACCGGCACCGGTATCGATTCAAGTGCAAACGGTACCCGACCTCAGTGACCCTCCCTTCTCCAGGTTCCAGTGCCGCACCACGGAGGCAGCCAAGCTGGAGGTGGAGGTCTCCAGAGCCCAGGAGACCATCACCGCCGCCCAGCAGCTCCTGTCACAGCTGGAGGGAGAGCACACGCGCTGGAACGCCCAGGTACGGCTGCTCTCTGTGTGTGTGTGTGTGTGTGTGTGTGTGTGTTGTGTTGTGTAGGCTTGCAAATGGAGTGCGGAGGGTCGTTGTTAAGAGGTTGTTAATTTTATTCAGAACGGAGCTCAGCGATGTGTGTGTGTGTCAGCGAGGGGTGTGTGTGTGTGTGACAGTGAAGGTTGTGTGTGTGTCAGGGAGGGGTGTGCGTGTGCTTGTCAGCGAGGGGTGTGTGTGGGACGTATCCTCCTGTCTCAGGACCCTCCTGGCTGTTTTTACACGTCTCCCAGCATCTGTCTGAGCCTTAATTAAAACACTCCATCTCCCTTTGACACACACACACACACACACACACACACACCGACACACACACACACTGACACACACTCTCTAACTTCCCTCAAGGCCCCTCATTCTCCTTCCACTCGCGTTGTCCCACACACACCTCTCTCTCTCTCTCTCTCTCTCTCTCTCTCTCTCTCTCTCTCACAGCAGCCCTGTCCCAGTATGCTAATGTGTGTAAGTTGTTTATGTGTCAGGGTGCGAGGGGATAGTCTGTGGGGTGGGGGAGATGGGACCACTAGTGTGGTGCTGAGAGGAAGCCATCCAGCCGTCAGTAACACTGCGCATAGCGCTAACCTTTCCCCAGGCTTCTCACTCTTAGGGCCCGAGACGCGTCTCTAGCAAAACGTCGCTAGCAAAACGTCGCTAGCAAAACCGTTGTTTACCTATGGTACGGCGCCATTTTTTTGCATTTTTTAGACGCACATAAATGTTGTTCTCAACTTTTCAGCTCAAGGTGCGGAGTCGCGCCTGAGACAGTTGGCCCAGGCAGCCGTTCTCTATGGCAGGCAGAGCATTCCTGTGTGATCAGGGGTTTATCAAAGGGCTTTTGAAGCGGCCACGCCTTCAGCGAGGCCTCTCTGTGTGATCGGCGCCTTAGCCGTCCACTGTGTGTGAATGTAACGGAGAGGGGCTGCTTTCCCAATCACTCTCCAATCCTGGAGTGACATTGCACTCTTTCTGACATACACCGCCTGTGTCTGTGTGTGTGAGAGAGAGGTTCATAGTTATGCAATGTACAGTAGTTTTCTGCCCCCACCTCTCTTCTTTACTTAAAGGCAAGCTAATTGTAAGATAATACACTTTTTTGTCAAATTCACCAAATATATCCTTGAATTTCGCTATTTTACCGTTCTCTGTGTGTGTTGATAAATTAATCTGGCACTTCTACACAGCCTTGGCTACATAAGTAGGAGTGATATTGTTTTGATTTGAGCTCTAAGTTAGCAAGCGTTCTCAAGAGTAACTGACCCCGCCTTTCTTTATTATCCTCCCTATATTTATTTCACAGTTCTACATCATACACTCTCTAGTAGGCTGCTACATAAATGACTGCTATGTACCTTCATTGTCCCTTAACAGTATTGGCAGCTTGGCCTGACGTATCAAAGAGAGCCTAGTGCAGGGGTCTGCAACCTGCGGCTCCTGAGCCCCTATAGTGGCTCCTTGTGGCTTTGACAAACATACTGTAGAACTTGTAGGATTTGCCCCCCCCCCACACAAAATAAAATCTCAATATAAATATAATCTGATTTCACCCGAATCCAAATGGTTCTAGTCCGTTCAACATTGAGAGTGCACAGTAGTTGCATAGGCTAGTATTTAGTATATGTTTTTAAATCACCAGAAATTGGCATTTAAGTGCTTTATTTGATAAATATCCTTGCGGGGGAGCATGCCCACCACATTTCACTGTCCCCGCAGTTCAAAAACACTCCTATGCCCTGGGAAAACATGAATGAATTGAGGTCTTTTAGGTCTAATGTTGGTAGGCTAAGTGTAATATTTTCTGCGGCTTCAGACAGATAGATATAAAATGTTTTGTGCACAAATGGCTCTTTTGATAGTAAAGGTCGCAGACCCCTGGCCTAGTGTATCTCAAGCCGAAGTGTATCTAAACGTCTCATCCATTTTACACTTGGTTAAGAAGTATAGTTCAGTTTCAGGCTCATTCAGATCAATGCCTTCTTTGTCTTTAGTGGCTATGATCATTTAATATGTACTCTCCTTTGTTGCGGATCTTTGACTAACAAGCTATTGGGCCAATTTGTATTGTGCTTAATATCTGTATTGTAATATTGGCTTTCATTTGTTTACTTTCAACAAGACAACACTGATATTGTTCATCTCGCGTTTAAGAATTTATTTGTGTTGTATTATTTATCTATCTATTTTCTTTAGTCTGTGTGTTAAGTGAAACCATACCATAACACACATTTCTGGATTTCAGTTAATTTACAGTTCATCTCTCTCTCTCTCTCTCTCTCTCTCTCTCTCTCTCTCCCCGTCTATCTATCTGTGCCTGTGTGTGTGTCTGTCTGTCTGTCTGTGTGTGTCTCCATGCAGATGAGTGAGATCCAGGAGCAGCTAGACACCCTGCCCATGAGAGCGATGCTTGCAGCAGCCTTCATCACCTACCTGTCTGCCGCCCCAGAGGACCGCAGGAAGCTCTGTCTGAACATGTGGATGGACCAGGCTGGCCTGCAGAGTACGGACACGCGCGCACACACACACAAACACGTGCGCACACGCACACACACACACAGAGCTGGTAACCTCATGATGACTCGTAAATATAGCTTTGTTAGCAGCGATTCATTTTAATTCTCAGTGTTTTCAAAAACACTGTACTTATTTTTTTGCATATGCGGAGCATCATTTGATAATTGTTTGCTATATAAAATTGGGTTTGTTTTCAAGAGTGATTATTACACATTGAAATGAACTGCTTTAAGCACTCCTTCACAGATGTGCTGAAAACCAGAATTCAAAAGGAATTCACGTTTGCTGATTAGTACTCCATAAACGATGGGTACGTATGTAACCGCGGTTCTATGAATTTCTGATGACCGTCAGAGCTTGGCAGTCACTCGGACTTCTCGCAAGAAGATTGCCAAGAGGCCACTTCCTGGGTGTACGTGCCTTTAGTGCCTTTAGTGCAGAGGGCACACGTCACCCAGGCCACAGGTGACCTTGTTGATACAAACACATGACCTTCACATGTGTGTGATGGACAGCTAGGTGCTTAACGCAGCAGAAATAGTAGAAATTAAACTAAACTTGTGACGTAACTCACACAAGGGTATGTGATGCGTAATGTTTAGTGTCATTTTTTACGTGGACATATCGTCGTTTGGTCGAGCAGCCCACTGGACCCTTCACATATACCCAGCGTCAAATGGCCGCTCTACTCCGTGTCTGCACTGTTACCTAGCAACAAAACATATAGCACTGTAATGCTGTTGTTAGAGAAGTGTCATTGGAATGTCATGTATTGGGGTGTGTGTGTGTGTGTGTGTGTGTGTGTGTGTGTGTTTGTGTGTCAGAATTCGAGCTGCGCTCCTTCCTGTGCTCGGAGAGCGAACAGTTGATCTGGAAAGGTGAAGGGCTCCCGTCGGACGACCTGTCCATGGAGAACGCGCTGGTTATACTACAGGTCAGAGGTCATAGCTGTTATCTGTCACCTAAAACACGTGGTACACTATTAATGTGCTGAGTGTTGTCTCCATGCCTGTGCTAAAACACGTGGTACACTATTAATGTGCTGTGTGTTGTCTCCATGCCTGTGCTAAAACACGTGGTACACTATTAATGTGCTGTGTGTTGTCTCCATGCCTGTGCTAAAACACTGCAATGCCATGTCAGACAGCACTGCTTTTTAACGACTGTGACGTTTATAGTCCAGTTCTCTGCCTCCGCTGTCTTCTTCCACTTGTCATCATGGCTCACCTGTGTTCTCTCCACCCACTCCCTCATTAGATTCCGACACCGCTTTCATAGTCACTGGTTGAGAATGTGTCAGATGCCTTCTTTTTGAGTACGCTCAGAAAGAGGAACGGGGCTGGGTCTTTCACAGTTCTCACTCTCAGGTGTCAATCAGCTGCTACACACTGTCGCTCTTTCCTCACACAGGAAGGCTGTTGCGCAACACTTCATCATACACCTCCCCATTTGGTCCACCAGCACACACACAAATAAAAAATGTATATACAAATTGAGATCTATTGCTAGAAGCGTCTGCCATTTCAAAAGGGTAAAACATTTTAAATACAAAACAGGATCCCCTTATAAAACAGTCAACTGGGTCAGAAAAGGCGTTACAATGAGACTTGAGGTTTGTCTATACTCTCGATTGTCCACCCACTGTCCACAGAGGGACGCTAGCGTTAGCAATGTGTTAGCATCGCGTCGTTAGCTTGTTCCGCACACACCACATCCATCCAACCATCCCCTTCTCAGCTAACCGACACGCCGTCCTTCCCCGCGAGCCGCTGCCGGTGGACGAGGTCCTGCTCCAGCTCCTCGTGGCTGGGGTGCCAGAGGTGAGACAGGATACGTTCCATGTTCAGCGCGTACACGGTGTGCGAGGGCATCACGCCGCGGTGCACCTGGTGGCAGTTAAAGAAGAGGGAGTGGGCACGGGGGTACACTTCACCCTCAACAGCTGCTGTAGGTAGAATCTGGGTTGCTGACGCTTTTCAATGACGATCATGTAGCTTCGAGCTCGTAACAATTACAAACACACACCAACACAATATTAATAATCAATAAAGAAAGTCAGTCAGTCAGTGATCCCCCTCACCTGTAAAGCCTCCAGGAGATCAAACATGTTGATCGGGGGGAGGGGCGCAGGGAGACCATCAGCCGAACAGGCCAATAGGTGGACAGCTTGCTGCTCCGCGTCGTCGGGGAACACCTGAGGGGGCGGGCCGGTGGGGTGGGCTGCGATGGAGGGAGGGCTGTAGAAGAGTGGGAGGAGGGGTGGCTGAGAATGTTGACTGGCTAACAGGTGCCATGAGTGCGTGTGCACGCACACACACACACAAGTAATACAAATAAAAAAAATAAGTTAAGTCAGATAGGTGTTTGCTCAGGAGAGTTGTTGGGCTGCCTCACCATTCAGTAACACTCTGGTAAGCAGCTAAGCTGTTCTTCAGATAGGGCTGGGGTGTGGCATCAGTGCCAAAAGCGTAGGGGAAATGGCCGTCCCGTAACCGGTATGCCTTCCTGCGGGTGACTATGGCCGTCAGGACATCTTTCAAATGATGCTGGAACGTTCAAAATTAATAGAAAGTATATGTCACGAACCCAACTAATACAGTAGTCAGTAATTATGTGCCTCAAACCTATTTAATATTTACTTTAATAGTCATATTACTTGACTAGTCATAAAGGCATTATTGCATGTTATCCCATTCTGTAATAGTCTCTACAGTCTAGACCTATTTATGGTTTACAAAATGATGGTGTACAAAGTGTGCACGCGCAGTTTCGCAAGAATGATGGTGTCCAATGACCTGTCAAGCTATATTCAAGAGCATTAACCACCGAAGATCGTGTTTAATTGCTTGCAGCCCCATCGTAAAAATGTCTAATAGCTGCTCGTTGACTCATACTGTAGCGTGACAAAATAATTCTGACATTTTTTATATTTTTAGCTAGGGAACATCATTTAGCATATTGTTACCGCTGATTGTATTTGCCTCCAGTTGGCCTAGCCTACCCAAAATGCGGATTTTATGCGTTATATTCACACTCTAAAAGATATCAAAACCGGTACAAGTAGAGACAGAAGAAAACATGATCTAGTTAAACGGCACTTCTGTTGCAAAACTGTGTGCGCATATGTCGGTGACGTCGGCAGTAAATGGGTCTACAGTTTTCACAATGTTTGGTAGGCAGCAAGAAGCTAGTGCATTTAGCAGCTAGCGGCAGAGTGCTGATCAGGTTGGCACCCTGGCTAATATTGCTCTCTCAACTCGTAACCATACGCCATACATGGACACATGCCTCTACTCTACTACTGAAGTACATGATCTGTCTGTGCGTAAACACCCTCAGACAAAATGCATGCAGCAACATTCCACTTGGCTTGTACTGAATAAATCGCACCACATAAATCATTTGTATTCCCACACATGGCTGTGCTTGCAGATAGCTTTGTACGCCACATACTGTAGATGCCATTATAGCTAGATCCAGCTTGCATCTCTATTCCACACAATATGTAGCCTCGTGGTACAAACAGCATCTTGACCTCACGTGATGCAGTTTGACTTCATTTCACCGCCCTGATAATGCGAGCTCCAATTTCATTTCTCAGTCAGAAATACTGTACTGTATTACTGTATTAGTCAGGAGCCGCACAATTCAAAAGCGGATGTGAGCGTTTGGTAATACATTTCAATATCAACAGACAATGTTATCTTGGGAAAAGCCTTAAGCTGGTCGCTGATGGTCTGTTTTCTACAAGGTCGACAAATGCTTTTGCATTGAGGGGTTCCAGACTGATAGTCGCAGCAAAATTAAATTGGAGATCGCACTATCAGGATGATCTCACAGTGCTGCGCCTAATCGAGCCCAACAGACAGAAATCCCAGGTATTATGCAAGTGTGTATGCACTCCACATACACACTTACGGTACCTTGCGAGATAGCCTGAGTATGCACTTGTAACCGAAACAACTTGTGGTTTAGGCCCCCTTAGCATCCCACGAGGAACGATTGGTAGCTACCAGAGCAGTTTAGGTGAGACCTGACCTATGCTTACTTTGCATTCAATGAACAGGAACGACGGTAGGGGTGCCCAATATATCGCCTCAGTATTGTTATCGCAATATTATGTTGCGCAATATCATATCGAACATGTTGCATGAAGCGCAATATTAAGTATATTTAGTGGAGAGATGCGTCCGTTGGCTGTGTGGCTTAGTTGTGTTTGATTGAGACAGAACAGTGAGATGTGTGGCTGAGGAAGCTAATGACGTAATAGAGATGGAAGAGGAAACATTAGTGGCCAAAAGAATGCCTCCTCCGTAGATTGGAGTTACTGTTGTTGTACCAGTCCAATATGAGTTGTTTTGATATGTTCTGAATATATTTTGATGCAGTTTGCCATAATCATTGTGTTTTTACCTATGTTTAAAAATATCGAAATTAATATTGATATCGCAATTGTTATCACCAATATCGCAATATCGCATTTTGTCAATATCATGCACCCCTAAACGACGGTGAACTGAACGGCTGTTGTTGTTGAACAACTTCAGATGGCGAACAACACCAAAGAGATCGGTTGTGCTTCACTGCTGTGGATTATTGTGTTTCAGCTGCAAAGAAGCACAAAACGATAGTTGAGCCACCTGGCAGAAGCACCTTCCAGTGCTGAGAATCAGTCTGGGAACCCCCACTTCAAGATCGCTTGTTCGTCATAAAGGCAGTGATAACACATTTCAATCAAACGGCGAGTACTGAGGGGTTCCACACCGACACTCCCTGCATCATGAAATTGAAGCTCACGAGGTCAGGATGGTCTCACGCGATCATGAGGCAATTCCCAGAAGACTCAGTGTGTGGCCTGTCCCTCCCAGAGACAGGCCACACACCCATAGGGCTGTGCAATTAGTCCCCATACATTTTAATTGCAATTTCAGCTCATATCAAAATCACAAAAACAATGTAGTGATTATTTTGCACATTACATTTAGCAAGAAAACTCTTATTTTGTCTTGTGATCTGAATGACACGTGCACTTCCTTCCCTACCGGGGTGAAAGTGAAACAACATCAGGAAAAGTATTAAGTATTTCACAGCTGAAGGTGTTTTCACTGGTTGTTTTCTATGTTTAAGTGTAGTAACTTAAACTTCTTTACAAAGTCAAAGACTAATCATGTTTAATAATAATTTAAATATTGACCAATCCTGATTTCAATATTGATCAAAATAATAATAGCGATTATGATTTTTTTTATTTTCCCCATAGTCGAGCAGCCGTACACGCACGCACGCACGCGCACACACACACACACCTCCACGGCGTAGGTCATGGTGCTGACAGCGTCGTCCGCGACGTTGTCCAGGCCCAGCTCGAAGGCCGTCACCATCATGCGGGCCTCCAGTTGCCCCCGCGTGGGCAGCAGGAGTGTGTGGGCGCTGAGCCGGAGCTCCTCCTCCTCTCCCACCACCTCCCTGGGGCTGAAGGGCTGGGCGGAGCTCAGCGGGTTCTGGGGCTGGAAGCGGTGCTGGAACAAACAAACACATTCAAATCATGTAAGATTACATTTTTGCCAAACCGTGTGTAGCAGAACCGGCCAATATGAGCAGATGCACCAATAGAGTTGGAGCCCAACCTCTGCAGAGGTTCACGTACCGTAGGACATGCTTAACTTTGGTTGACGGTGTTGGCTCATGCCCTTGGCAAGCAGTTCATGCTGTAACTAGGCTTGCCAAGTTCCTATTGGTTTCTCCAGTTCACATTGGAATTTAAAAGCGGAGTCAGCTATCGTGGAGAAATATAGCTGATATTTAAACTCAACATCAAAACAAAGCACCTCTTTCTTCAATGCCATAGGGTAACCCCACGCGCCCCCTCTTTCCCCGTATTATCTATTCAGCATGCACAACAAACGGACAGCTAACAGGCCTTGATGAGATATTTGCTGAATTGTACAAAGCTTGTATTTGCTTACAATCAGTGACTCTACCTTTAATGTTGGTGTTACTTCATTAATTACGTTTTCTGGGGTGCTTTCACTTCATGTATCTTAAACTTACGTCAAATTTTTGTCTAGATGAAAACTTCTTCTTTCCTTTAGGCTTGGTTTGCTTTGAGGCAGAGCCACCGGACCATTGTAAAGACCCTGGCCCATCTGGAGGAAGAAACACAAGACTCTGGCTGAAGGCAAACTGGTATCCTATAGTATATTTTAGTGGGAATGCACTAGCCTTGCTGCATATTCAGATTGGAGCAAAACACAACCTACCTGGTGTGGACACAATGATCTGGCAACGCGTAAGAATCGCAAGGAGGAAATCATTGTGAACATGAACTAAAGAAAAGGCCAGAATAAAACATTAGCAACGATATCAAATGACTTCAGATTAATTGAAATAATAGGAAGACTTGAACTGTCCACAAACCGTTATCCTGCGCCAAGAGACGGCGCGCCTCCACGTCGAACTCCTCCTTACTGATCTTCTGTTTGAACCATAGCTTCAGATTTGCCCAATAACTAAAGGACCAAACAAGAAAAGTGCATGCATCATCGTGCGGATATGCATGTCAGGTCTCCGAACAATATTTAAGATAAGGGTCGGTGTTAATTCGGTTAATCGTTTTACGGAATGACCACCAGTGTCATACTATAATACTTACCAATGCACATGGGCTAATGTTTACTTTGTTTACCTACAACAATGCAGAGGAGCTGCCGCGGCTAGCCAGCGTTAGCATAACCTGTACGCTATTTAGTGGTCCGTTTCAGTGGCAACACAACTTATAATGGTGAAACATGGTCACATGAAGGCACAATATAACCAAACAAAGCGACACTTACTGTTTTACATTATCGCCAATTGCATCCGTTAAATTCTTCTTTGCGATTTCTAGTTCACTAGCATGAGCTGCCATTATACCTTTTAGCTAATGTCTACGTAATCATTCCGCGCCGAGCCCACACTCTATTATGTTTTGTTTCGTATCCTGCACATTTTTTCAACATTTTATTTATTATCATACATTCACGAATTACACGAGTGGCAATATTTCCCAAACTCCATCACGTGGTTTTAATGTTATTGTGAAGAATTGTCAGACAATCATCTTGAGGTGCAGATGCCATAAAACTATGAACTGCACTCTGGATTATGCTGACACCATGTGGTACCATGTGGTAATGCAATACATACTTTCATGTAAATGTTGTGCATTGTATTATTTCCAAAAATAATTATTTGAATAACTGTGATATTATTACATTAGGCCTAATATAATAACCTTCAAGATGTTTAACGTCTAGCAAGATTCCTAACCCGTATCTAATGTTTGTATTAGGCTACTTGTAAATGTACTCATTGTAAGTTGCTTTAGGTATTCCATAAATTATTAAATTAAGCAACAACAGTAGCCTAGTGTACTGGTTGCAATTGTGTGCAAACCATATTTAAAAAGTGTTCCTCATTACAGGAACTATAATTTCTCATCTGGCGAAATTCAGATAATGTATTCCTGAGACCCTGCTGAAAAATCCAACATAAACCAGCATGAATTCCATGCTGGTCCAGGCTGGTTCATACTTGTTAGTGCTTGTGTAGTGCAGGTCCAGGCTGGTTCATACTGGTTAGTGCTGGTGTAGTGCTGGTCCAGCTGGTTCATACTTGTTAGTGCTGGTGTAGTGCTGGTCCAGGCTGGTTCATACTTGTTAGTGCTGGTGTAGTGCTGGTCCAGGCTGGTTCATACTAGTTAGTGGTGGTCCAGGCTGGTTCATACTGGTTAGTGCTGGTGTAGTGCTGGTCCAGGCTGGTTCATACTGGTTAGTGCTGGTCTAGCTGGTGGACCAGCATAGTCATGCTGTTCTCAAGCAACATGGTTCCAGCATGTAAAACATACCTTTTGCTGGTGACCAGCAATGCTGGATTTTTTAGCAGGGATACACATTTCTTCCTTTGAACAAAGACAACACATAGTTGATAAAAAGTGTGTTTAGCCCATGATCCACTGTGTGTGTGTACACGCGCGTTAATGTGTGCGCGAGTGCGTGTGTTTGCGGGAGAAAGAAAATGGTGGAGAGTGAGGAGAAGAGGTGTTTACATATCACAGTGCTCTTATCGCCAGTCTAGGCTGTGAGGGAAACTTCATCTCACCTTGACCTTGAATGTGCGTGGGACGGGCTCTCTCTCCGCGGCCCGTGGGCCTGGCACTGTCAGCGTAAAGCACGTCTTGTCTCATAGGCGTGAAAGTCTCAGCCATCCTCAGAGTAGCAACCAAAAGGAGACTGATATTATTTATACTATCTCTTATTTCACAACTGCAGTCCAAACAGGTTCTTTTCTCTTTTTTTATTTTAATTGTTAATGTAGTTTCCACTCTGTAAAACGTCTGTAAACGTTCTCTATTACTGTACATTTGGCGTTATCTTCTTGCCACATCTTAATATAGATACTGTATCCATCGTGTGTTGACTTTAGCTATGGCGATGTTGTATACAGGAAGACTGGAGGCTGGGAAGAAGACTGTCATTAAACCTGTGCAAATGACAGGTCAGAAGAGGTGAGGGATTGTGTGTGTGTGTGTGGTTGGCCTCTGGAGGCATTCACTTCACAAGTCAAAGCCTCTCCTAATGGGAGATAATTACCATCTCATAGTCTTAATGGAAGAGAGCAGGTATAGACAGACAGACAGACAGACAGACAGACAGACGGGCAGACTTTTTCCAAACTAATTGGAAGCTTTGACTGCTGATGGACAAGTTGGACTGAACAATCTCTCTGGGAGAAAATTGCCATTGCTTTGCGGCTTCCATTTGCCTCTCACTTGTGGAGATGTGACGTTATATCTCGGGCCCCGGCCCAGATCACCAAGGAATAGTAGTCGAACAGAACACCAGAAAGAAGGCCACACTCAAACATCAACAATGAGTTTTACTCCAAGCAGAGATATACAGTATTGAAGGAGCTGGTGGGAGAAAAGACATCATGTTCTCATGACAGTCATTGTGCACTCAACCACAGCCTAGAGCTTTCCTGGGAATTTGAGCCTGTGTTACACTGAAAAAACGTGCCCGGACCTCTAGCGAACACGTCCTCATATTTCTCCGTCAACACCAGCTTATCCGGTTCAGCTGTGAACGGACGTCCGGTTGGCCTCGGAGACAGTGGTCGTGGAAGGGATCAGTTGTTTTGTACTCCTTCGTCGAGCAGAAGATGTGGAACCTAAGGGCTTCAAATGTTATTGTCTTGCACTGTAGTAGTAAAGGGTGGAATGATCTAGAATACAGAGTGGCTGAGAGAGCAGCAGCTGTGCAAACAAGGGTTCCAGTGGGTCTGGAGCAGCTGGGGTGAGGAGTTGCTACGGAGGTCCTGTTAATGTGGGAGAAAAGGGACCCTCTCTTTACGTTGCCGTAGGCCTCTTGTTCTGTTTCTCCTGACTGCAGGTGCTGATTTAACCCTGTTCTAGGAGAAAACTGGATGGATTACCTTCTGCCATGGTCCAGGAGCAGATGGTTGTCCACGGTAAGGAGCGGGTTGGAATATTTCCCCTATAAAGCTGAAGAATTTGACAATTTTCAAAAACAGAACATCTCAGCGACCCCAAATCTCTCACATTCACATGCAGCTCTTGATTCATGCATTAACCCAAGAGTGGTTATAGTAGTAAAGAGAAGCCACTGTGGTTTTGATGATATATGGTGCCTGTGACACCATGGCTTCAATGCCTGTTGGTACTTAGATGAGGATGAACATTCGCCCAGGTGCAGGAATAATATCAGCACGATGAAAGAAGTGAAGGCTTTCTCAGGCATCTCCCCCCTTTGCTGATTGCCACAATAACTGTGACCACCGCTGTGCACATTCTTCCTTTAATCATTTCCATGCAGGGGTAGAGAACATTGTAAGTTGTGCACAGCCGTGCTGCTTCCTCCATGCTATAACGTAAACACAGAGGGAACAGAGTCTCTGCCTGTTTACCCTGCTATTGGTATCAGCAAACAAATAATGCAAATTGGCCTTAATCAAAACATTATGAACGCGCAAATGGTTTCTGAACACAGCTTTCTTGTCTAACTGGAGCGGTAATCTCATTGACAGTAAGTAACGTTCAGTCTCCATGTCCTTTAATCCCCCAAAACACAGACACTTGGCACGGTTTCTCTTTTGCCTGCCTTGTCTCTCCCTCTCTCTCTCTCTCTCTCTCTCTCTCTCTCTCTCTCTCTCTCTCTCTCTCTCTCTCCCATGCTCCACCCCCACACTCTCACACACGCAAGGCATCGGCCTCATTCCCTCAGCCATGGTCATTAATTAGCTCCCACTTATAGTAAACAGATGTCTATTAATAAATTAGGGGCATGTTTTGATTTGGCGTAATACTTCCATTCCGGTGCCTGGGTAACACATGAAAGCATTCCTCTGCCAGTTCAAACCACTGGCCAAAACTCACAACGATTTGCAAGTGGCAGGACAGCTGCAGTCGTGGATGTTGTACAATAAAAACACTAGTCACATATTGTATTTACGTATTAATATTGCTACCATTATGTTTGTCCAAGACAGGCATATCGACTTGTCAGACAATATACAGTGCATAGGTACATTTACAGTACATTAATCAGTGCCTTTATCTGGGTCATACAGTAGGTCCTATTTTAACAGTCAAGATTATGTCCAGCTGCAGTCATCGTACTGTATATTACCTTCCCTCAGATTTCTATGTCAACTTCTTCCAGACAATCTGTGGTTTCATCTTGACTGCTCCACTTCAGGGAGATTCTGATTAGCGTCACGGAGCCCTGTGTATGAAATGGCAAGAGAGATTTCCCTCTCTTGACATTGCCAAGCGCAGCCCCTGTAACCCGAAATCCTTATGGTGGTTCCACAGTTTACATCTATAGGATTTGTCACGCATGGCCCGCCTGACTCTGGTCCTAACCAGGAGCAAAACAACTGCGACTGTAATCCCCTTTAAACAAGTCTCTGCCAATGTCACAATGTGTGTCCACTCACTTGCTCAAGGTTTCATTAAACTGGAGCTGAGGGCCCCTCCTTTGCTCTCTGCTGGTAAATTCAGAGGCACAACCGTGAAACCCACTGTAATGTCTGGCTTGGACCAGAGCCTAATCGCCCCTGAAGGATTTGTGTGCATAGAATTTCCTTTGAATGCTTAACAAAGGCACGGTTGACCCCTCACCTACCGGAGTGTATTTATAACGCACCCTGTAAATTCTGTGTCATCACCTCTACTTTTTCACCTTATTTTGCACATTTGTGACAAAAACAACATTAGCCAATTTATTTGATCAGTAAGCCACTTCATTTTAGCAGGTAAAATTGCCTTATTAAAGGAAAACTATTTTTGGCTTGGCCTGTGGTTGTGTGTATGTATGTGTGTGTGTGTGTGTGTGTGCGTACGTGTGTGTGTGTGTGTGTGTGCGTGCGTGCGTGCGTGCGTGTGTGTGTGTGTGTGTTTATGAGGGTGGCAGGGGACACTTTGCGCTGCACTCTTTACAGTACTTGCTCTTTAACAAAACCCACTGAAAAACTTTTCTTTTCCTAATGAGACAGATAATTTCTTGGCTCACTCTGAATGTGGGTCCTTTTTCTTACTAGCCACCTTTTCTTCATGCTGTTTGGCATTTTATAATACCACAAACCATGGGAATTAGCTTTCACTGCACAAGACATTGACATTTGACTTGATTTACCAATCATTAAAGTTTCTTTGTTCATGCAAAGTGAATGGTTACTTTGCGTGTTATTTCTCTATTCTTTTACAACACAGTGTTTTGTTTTTGGGTATTAGTTTATGGCAAGGTGGTCATTTAAAAAAAATATATAAAATCTCTTAATTAGAACATCAGGTTTAAAATAATTCCATGCATACAAATATACATACACAATTATATTTTTAAATAACCAATAAATGCTTAAATAAATAAATGTTACTCAATATGTAAATGAGGTACAGTACTTAATTTGAATTATGCTATATGTTTTTCTTGCTATATTATAAGCAACTTATAGCATGTAAACCACATACAGGTATTGATTTCATCTTAAAAGGGCGGGTAACCTTCTTCACAAAAAGGTAGCGTTAACTGGGTGTCCTCTTGACTCCTATGGGAGTTGGCACCTCCTTACTGTACTTTATTATGTCTTTGCTGTGACACGTCTTCCTTCCAGGTCCAGCCCGACAATCCTCCCTGGTCAGAGAACATTCCAGCAGCCTCCTGCTCCCTCCTGCTGCTGCTGAGGCTGCTGAAGAGCGGACCTTTCACTGGCTGTGCATGGGAAAAGAAGAAACGCACAATTTCAGTCGTTAACCTCCCTTTTTATTGCCCTAAAGTATCCAAGACAGAAAGGTGCCATGCGCGGCCTTGTTTCACTACCCGTGTCTCTTTACTATCGTACACACATGGCAAGGAGGTTTAGAGGGCCGGTTAGCCGAGCATTCAAACAGTTCAAATGCAGTGATCTAAGAATAGAGGAGAGAGGGGAGACCCCTAACAACACTCATTTCCCTGCAGAGGATGGTGCGTGCCGGGCGGGGTGCTCAGGGCACAATTGGAGGAACAGGCGTGAGCCCATCCATTCCCTGCCCCCCTCCCCCCCCCCCCTTCCTCAGCCACCAGCCTCCCACACTAAACAAATATAGACCCCAGCCTGGGGCCTATTTTCCTTCCTCTCTCTCACCTCGTGCCTCGCAGCAGCTCTGATGCCCTTGACCTTGTGCTTGAAGTCTCCCAGGTTAGGACAATAAACACAGTGTTGATGGGCCATGACCCAGAGCAGGCCAACGGACTCAACCAGCAGCAGACGGACAGCAAGACAAGGCGGGAGAGTGTGAGAGGCCTCCTGAAAACAATAGAGACAAATGAAGGCAGAACAGTGGAAGAAAATTAGCTGGAGGGAAACAATGAAATGAAAGAGGGTAAAAGTAGAGCGATAAGTGGGGAGGAGAGGTGGAGCAGAGGCGTGGTTTAGCCAGTCCTGCAACAGAGGAATGTGATGCTTCACTGACCAGCCTGGCAGGCAGAAGGGAGAGTCCTTTGTGTGTGTGTTTGTGTGTGTGTGTGTGTGTGTGTGTGTGTGTGTGTGTGTGTGAGCATGCACGCCTGCACACGTGTGTGTGTGTGTGTGTGTGTTTTCTTTAGGGTTCACCATTCTTTTTCTTAGCACCAGTATAGTCTAGAGAACTCCCTATAAACAAACCAGCTGTTTTTATCTTTCCTTGCTGAACACACACAGGCAGCTAACTGAGCTCTGAGCTCAAGACAAAAATCTGTGCATCAAGCAATAATAGAATATTATAATACAACAGCAAGGAAAGCAGAAAAAATAAATCCATTGGTTAAGAAAGCACTGTGTACTTCGTACAGTATACGAGAAAATTAATATGGCCTGCGGGGTGTGTGAGCATTATACTCAACTTTCTTTGTAAAAGTATATGTTTTAGCCCAGACAGTTTCAGTTTCCAATACCTTCCAAAACCTTGTTGGGATTTTATTGTATGAATTTCTTATTTTGTTCATCTCTGAGGACGTAAGAACAGATGATTTGAATGACAAACAGATCTCGGGCACATTGAGGTCGCAGCAGGCTCTGTGTGAGGTTCTACTGTACGCTAGTCCGTCCACAACCCCCCCACATCTCTCTATCTCTACCTCGTTGGAGAACATATCTGAGATTCCATCAATCCATCTGTGTGAGAGGGAAAGCCCCGTGGTGTAAAACATCAGCCTCAGCAGTCTCAGGGGGCTACTGTAGGACTCTTTAAAGCAGGGATCTGGCCTTGCCAATAGGAGCCTCCTGCTCTGCATGAGGAATGAGTAAACCCACTGTTGCAGGGGTGGAAGTCAGGATGCCTGCGTGCGTGTGTGTGTGTGTTTGTGTGTGTTAATGGGAGCTAGCTATAGGCTGTTCCAGCTGCTGTGCTTCATCTAAGCAATTAGCTGTAATCAGCTCTCTGAGCTCCCTGGGTGTTCTGAGAGGCTGTGTTCACACACTGGCCCTCCACCGGATACCTCTCGCACACACACGCACGCACGCACGCACACACACACACACATGGTCAGGCACACACACACACACACACTCACACAACACCTGACACCTGGGCACACACAAAGCACCTGGGCATTAACACACATCACTGCGTCTACTGTACACCCACACATTCATGCAAGCATGCAGTATACAGGCGTGCATGTTGTGTGCATGCAGACACACACACAATCACACAATCGCACAAATTAAGATAAATGCAAAGACAGAAATGCAGCCACATTATTAATGTGTGTGTGTGTGTGCGTGTGCGTGTGCGTGTGCGCGTGCGCGTGCGTGCGTGTGTGTGTGTGTGTGCGTGTATCCAGGGCCATTCCAGCACGTGGCCTCTCTACAGAGCATGGCCATGTG
Organism: Typhlichthys eigenmanni; assembly: GCA_027564635.1. Lineage (NCBI taxonomy): Eukaryota > Metazoa > Chordata > Actinopteri > Percopsiformes > Amblyopsidae > Typhlichthys > Typhlichthys eigenmanni. The sequence continues at coordinate 18,688 of JAODUK010026053.1, forward strand.
TTTCACACATGTTCCCAGGCCTTGTCAATTGCTCTTTGTACATTCACAGCATCTCCACAACAGTGACTGTACTTTCCTGAGCCCCCTCTCCCTTCTTCAGCCTCTCTATCATGGTGCACAAAGGTGGGCACCCGTGCACACGCCCACACTCCATGGGTGCAGACACACACACAAACACACACGCACACACACACACCTACTGTACGTTTGTAAAGGCACATTCATTTAGACACACGTGCGCACACACACACACACACCTAGTGTACGTTTGTAAAGGCACATGAATTTAGAGAGAGAGAGAGAGACACACACACACACACACACACACACACGCACACACACACACACACACACAGGGAGGTTATCCCCCAACCTACTGTCGTGGTGTGACTGATCCTGGGACCACAGGGATCATCCAGTCGGGGGGGGGGGGGGGGGGGGGGGGGGGGGGGGGGGGGGGGGGGGGG